>VWZG01006049.1:111221-181862 GCA_013396735.1 Grallaria varia | reverse complement strand
CGAAGCCTAGCCATGATTTTTCACTCTCGCTATTCATTAGGGGTTTCCTGGACTCTGCAGAGGATCAGTCATTTTCTCCCTGTGGCATCCTCAGCAGAGCATCTTCATCCTTTACCTATTCACAGATGACTGGGTGCACTGAAGTGTTCTTATTCTTGTTTCCCAAAAAACTTAGTTGTAGAGAGAAAAATCAAAAAAGAGGGTCAGTTAACTGGGCAGGTCCCTGTAGGGAATTCAAGGACCTTGCTTTTGCTGAAATTGCTTGGAGAATTGTGATGTTAATATTTTCCACCTGATAAGTTAGCCAGACACAAGAGGTCATGGTTAGTTTTTACTGAAATGAGAAAACAGTTGTTTTGTTTGGGCTTGTTTGGTTTTGAGTTTTGTTTGTTTGTTTTAATTCAAACCATGACCAGAGCCAGAACCAAATGACAGTGTCTTTGCACCCAGCTTTCTGCCAGCACTAACACAAAATGATAAAATGGCACTTTTTTGTGTCTTTGTTTGTTTTTTCCCGGGCTTAAATTCCCACTTCGTGTGTCCTTTCTTTTTTTTTTTTTTTTTTTTTTTTTTTTTTTTTTTTTTTAATCTTCTCTGCTTCACTGGAGTATTGCCACTCTGCCTCAGACACAAGGCAATAACCAGATAAGCTCTCCCCTTTGCACCTGCATTTACTTGCCTGCATTTAGGATGGAAGCAATGAGGAGCCCTTCACAAGGGGTGTGAGTGAAGGACAGCAACTGCATCCAAATGGCAAGAGTCTCTGTGTGCAAAACAAAGATTATCTTCCCTCTGCTTCTGGTAACACCTGCCTACTCTGCAAATTAATCTTTGGGTGCCTCAAGATGGGCACCCAGTAAAGGAGATACAGGCAGTGGCAGTGCATGACAAATTTAGATTAGGAGTGATCTGTCACAGCCAGAGTTGCTTCTCATTGTTGAACTCATGGGCACCGACTACTCATTGACAACAGTGGGAGCACACTGGGGGCCTCCCTTGCCCACAGTTACTATATTAAATGACCTGTAACTCGAAAGGTCTTAGATGGAATTTATTATTCTACACCCAACACATCAGTTTGCAGTGATGTTTAGCTTCAGACAAACTCTAAAGAAGTGATAAGCTAGTGGAAATCAGGAGAGGAAAACAAAAAAAAAAAGAATAAATTAAATCTAGATAATTTTATTAATGACTTTTTGAACTAAATACTTCTGGATTATTTTGTTCCAATTCCACAGAAACAGCCCCTCTTTGCAAAAATATTTCAGATACCACAGTTTCCAAAACAAACCAGGCACTCAAAAGGTTTTATCATGGAAGCTGTATTCATTGTTAGCTAAAGAGAAATTCCCTCCTATTTCTCATCATTGGTATAGGTCCTTAGCTGACCTTCAGGAGTTTCCTAGTAGCCTGTTGATGGCACTAGTCAAGAATATTATCCCCACTCCTGTCTCCAGGTAGATGACTGTGTTGACATGTGTCTGAAATGGCTTCTTCAGACATGTTCTATTGCTTTTTAGTTTGGGAATGAAAATGGAAAGCATATTCACTCCTTAATATAGAAAGAAAAATGGAAATGATATTTTAAAAATTTTAAAGTGGTTAAAATAGCAATCACCACAAAGTGAGTTTGGTCCATTTTTAAAATCAGCCTCCCAATGACAGGTGAATTACAGGCCATCATACTCAGATCCAGTCTCCCTTCAAATTTTAATGAGATTTTGTGGCTCTTTCATTCATTTATGGTAATGTATCAAATTATTCTTTAAGAAAGTTAGAAATGAAGACAAGAGATGCTGCTTGTTTAAAAGTATTTTGCATAATGCAATGACTTTTAATTTTGGGTAATTCCAGAGATTGATAATGCAGTCTAGAAGCAAATAAAATGCTGACATATCCTCTGCAAGCTTTCCTTCTGTAGATAAATCTCTTTGCTGCCACAGATATGTGAGTCTTTGTCCAGCTTTGTCTGGCTCTGTGCTGTAGTCCAGAGCCATCATTTTATTCTTTGGACAGATAAAAGTCCTGAAATGTATAGGCCAGTAATTTGTTATACTTTGTGGCCTGGTAGAGATTTCTGAATGTTATGTGGACATATCAGAGCAAAGAAATAGTCTGATGGTCAAAATCAATATGTATAGGAGTACTTATTATGCAGATCTTGGTGGTGGTTTTTTTTTCCCCCTAGCCTGAAACTAGCTAGCTCTTCAGATATGTATATTGGTAATAACTAAGATTTGTTTTCATAAGTGCAAATGGCAACCCTGCAAGGATTGCACTTTGGCAAATGACGTTTTCCCTAAAAACAGTTGTTTAGAAAAATCATTAATTATTTAAATTGTTCTTCCACAAACAAAAGACACTTAAATTATTATTATCTCTTTTCTTTTTGGTGTTTTGTTTAGAAGCCTGTGTTTTGTGATATTCTTCCTTCTTATTGCATTTGGTAAGTGCATTACAGTACCCTCTGTGTGACAAGTCTTCTACAATACCCTTTAGAAAAATGGTGGCTAAAGGAGTCTGGGAAAGTACTCAGGGCCATGAGAGTTTTGCTCTTATTTGCTGGGCCTGCTAGTCATGAGGAGTCAGGGCAAAAAGGAGATGTCATTTCCCTGCTCCCTCTCTGCTTGCAGGTATTTTGAGAATACCAGCAGAAGTGTCACTGGGCCCCCACTGCACTGTGGGGCAGTAGCACCAAGCCCAACAATCACTCTGTAAAGACATGGCCGCCAATGCCTCGGGTCAGCTTTTCCGGGAAACAGTTTGCCAACAGCGTAGCAGGAGCAATGGTGCCCAGGTCCATGTCAGTCTCACTCTTCAGGTGGTCTGGGAGGCACACACATCCTGACCTCCTCCACACCAAAATCAATGACCCAGCTGTGTGGGTTGGGAGGCTGGGCGATCAGTGTTCATGGAGGTTGGGTGACAAAGATTCAAGCGTCACTTCTGAAGAAATGCTGCAGTATCAAGCAGTGACTTAGAGCAAACTGAAAGTCTTGGTGTGGCATAGTAGGAGGCCAAAGCGCATGCCAGTATTTTAAAGCAAGCATTGCTTGTGGTGGCTCATAAATATCATACTCTTCATCTTTTCCCCTCCTGGTAGACCTAGATACTAGGCAGTTTTAACTCCATTTTAAATCTGCTATATCTATGACTGAAATAATAATATTTATGCAGGGTAGTTTCTCAAGAAGCTTAGTGGATGTGAAAACAAGTTCCTGGGTTTTCCCCTTTCATGGAAGCAAGCTGAAGGTCAGATTTACAACATTTCAAGCTGCATTCTGTGCTCATTTACACAGCTGTAATCTTGAGTTATGCCACCGAGGACAAGCAATTGCTCTAGACTTACAGGATATAACTGACAGCAGAATTTAGCTTGGGGTTGCCACAGCTTGACAGAGAAGGAGCTATGAGGGTGGAATTTGGTGTTCATGAAGGAGCTTGTATATATTTGAGGAATGCATGAGCCCAAAGATTTATTAGTAATGTTTCAGAACATTATTGAAATTAGGCTTAATTATCTGTGTAATTTGCTGGAACCAGCATTTTAGCATTTTTGATCAAGTATATGCCATTAATTTTAAAGAGATGTACCAGGCTGCTCTCAAAAAGTGAAAAATTTAAAAAGAAAGCTCATAATTTCTAAATGGTGTGTTTCAAAAGTTTCAAAGGTTGTGGATGATTGTGTCCTTCTCCTCCTTTCTCAAACAAACAGTTCATTTGCAGTCTAATCACATGGAAGGAAGTTCACATCACCCCAGAGGGTTATTCCAGCAAGGAGGAAAAAGAAATGTCTCCTTGTTCCCAGGCTTGCCTACTAGCTCTGCCATTCCTCTCCCTCCTGTTCTTGCTCCAGCCCCATGAAATGGCCCCATGCCAGGACATGGTGCTGGCTGTCCTTGGAGGAAGGAGCAGAAGACGAAGCAGTGAGCAGTAACCTACTTGGCTCCTTTGCAACGAAGAAAGTGCAAAGCTCCTGTTCAGACCTGTACCCCTTTCAGACACACTCCTGTACTGCTTGTTTTGGAGGTATTGTCTCCATGCCTAGACCACTGTTTCTGCAATGTCTTCTTGCCATCCTTCTGATGAGGTGTAGCCTGTGGTCATCTGAGCTCCCGGCAAAGAGCGATAGTGTTGTGCTGAAAACAACAGACATGCCGAGGTGCCGTGCACCTTCCTTTTCTGCTGGATTCTGTGGAAACTTTGGAGAAGATCCTTTGCTACCCTCTTTCTCATGTATTTGATACGAATATTGATGCTTCCCTCTTTCTCAAAGTGTGCTTTGAGGATACAGCCATTATTATGTATAAAAAGCTTAAGGCTTACATGAGCACTGTAACACTGAGGGCAAGAGGAATGCCAACACAGCCAGGTGATTAAGCTGTCATTTTGCCCAACCTGTTCCCAAAGAAGCTTTTGATTTGGGACAACTGCTGAGTGGTGGTTTATGTGATCAGCACTTCTCTCATTCAGATTTTCACTTTTTCTTCTTTCTTTATACCTTCTCACTCCCTGCCTCCATGAAGGTCTCCAGTGGCACTGGCAAGGTCACCACATCATTTTGGGAGGCAAGCAGCAAACATGAGGTGGGGGATGCTGTTAGTGAAATGTTCTACACACTGGCTCAAATGGTGGAGAAGCATCAGCTCACACTTTCCCAGTAAATGATTAACTTTTGTTTTCATAGAGGAGAGAGCCACAGTAAGAATGCAATTAATTATGCCGGCAGCCCAGCCAGGCCAGCAGCCAGCAGTGCTCTCCTTTGCAGCTCCTGGCTCTGCAGGTCTGATTTGAGAGTAACTAATTAAACACAGGTGCAGGCTGGAAGACTTGTTGAATTAATGCACAGTGTCTTCTTTTCTGTGTTCCCAGGCATCTGTAGCTCACAAAAATAGAGCAGGCTCTTGGTGCTACAAATAGAGTGCTGATGACAGAGGTAATTAATCCTTTATTATTCTGGTGTGATAGGCTGCTGCTAGGGCTGTCATTCAAGTACTTCTCAGGCAAAAACATGTCTCAAAGGTGAAAGAACATGGAGTAGGAGAAAGAGAGTGTTTTAATGGACTTTCTGGTGTTACGGGTACACATACATCGCCAAGTTTTTGGCAAGATTGTCAAGATCTGGTAGTCAAAACTGAAGACTAGACATTCACTGCACTGTATTCTTGGCTTGCTTTGACTCTCCAGGGAACTTTTAGGAAGGCAGCAGCTTAAAATGAAAATTCAGGCTGGTTCAAATGATACATGGTCATGGAAGAGAAATGCAAGGCCATAACTGTAGCTCACTCTGGCCTTTCTTTGCCCTTTTACTGCTTCCTGATCATCCTCAGCTGGCCACTGTCATTAACAGGCTACTGACTTCTGTGGGCCTTAGGTCAATCCCAGCGTTGTTCTTCCTGATAGTGCAGATGATCTTTCGGTAAGGGAGACTGGCTTAGAGTGGAGGTAATGCAGATGTCTAAGGAGCTGCAAAAATAGCAATTAGTGGTTTGGGTTGTTTATTACCAATAACAAATGCTGTTCCCCTTGCTGGTTCAAATCAAACTCCAGGACTTAAAAATCTTTTCCAGTTAAAATTAAGGGTAAATTATGAAAATATTGTTAGCCTTCTCTTTCCATTGCCACTTGCTTGTAATGCTCCTTCCTCCCAGACACAGGAATTTTGTGATTTTATGAAATGCCAAGGAGGAAACAACCTTCTGCAGTAGTAGCCCCAAGGAGTGCCAAGCATTTACACAAGGGAAAAACCTCAAAACATAACATTTACTTTAAAGACAAGTGGTGATTTCATGTTCTTCTTGTTGCTTCATGACGAAAATGGTCCAAAGCTATTAGGAATGTTTATAGTGGGAAAATAATGCCAAGTCTAATAAATGGATTGGATAGGACAGACCATGTTTTATTCAGTGTGGGAACCAAACACTGCCATATTGTACAGATTTGCTGATCTGGAAGAATTGTTCTTGCCTTACGGAATGCAACTCAAAAGCTGAGCGCATGAATATGACAGTTCTCTCTTTTTTAATGTAGAGAATTTTAAGACAGAAACATTGCTTGGAGAGTTTTCTAAGGCATTCTGATCAACTTACGTAAGTTAGGAAATCAGCAATAATTCATTATCCTGTCATATTTTCCAGTGGCTTTTGTTTTCCTTGCATTACAATTCTTATCTCATTAGAGACAAATAGTATTCAAGTATTTAGATGAGGGCCAGTACTCTGCTGCAATTTTTAGTGTTAAATCCATGTTAGGAAAATAGATGAGAGCAGTTCTTAGAGTAAGGATAGTTTCTGATTCTTTTTTTCCTCTTTGCTAGTTACCAGTGGTCCTATGGGAAATTTTACATGGTGGAGTGTTTGCCCTCACTGAGCACGTAAAAAGTTTGAAAAAATACTTTGCTACCAGCATTTGTATTTTACAACAGCAGGAAATCTTGCTGACTTTCTCCTGGCAGTGTGTCCTGATGAGAGAGATCTTGGGAAGGCGGAGGCCCTAAATTATTGCTCAGTTCATAGGAAATTTAGTCGTAGAGCATGTGTGTGTGTGCATAACTAGGTGCTGTGCCTGCAACAATCATGATTTTTTGTTTTCTGAACACCATGCCTCTCGAATTTCCAGGAAGCTGCTCTTTACTACTGACAGTTGCTAGAGAGGTGATGGCAGCATCAAGGTGGTTTTTGTTCATGTCTTCTTGTCTTCATTAATTTCCAGCATGTCATTTCAGCTGAAAATCTGCAGTTGCTGTTAATGTGTTCAAAAGCATGATGTTGTCTAGATGGCTGTTTATGTCACAGTAAATATTTGATGAGGTGTGTTATTTTTAGCCACAGTCATATTATTGGAATTTATAGACCTGAAATAGGTCATCTAACACATGATTGTTTGTTACCTTTACAGTTTCCTGAGGGTTTTTTTTCTGTTTTCCTTTACAATTTGAACTGATGAGGGGGTGATTCAGAGAGTGTTGGTAAAAATTGTTGCACATAAACTGCATAGCAAGGGCAAACTTTAAGCCTCATATCACAGGTCCCATGCAGATGGGGGATGCTGCAGTCACTGAAGCAATAAACCCAAAAAGGCTGTGCAAATACGTGAATATACAAATGCATCTCAAAGCCGCGATTTTCATATTCCAGCAATCACTGCTGTAGGAGTGCATGACTGACAGCACAAAGGACTTAGATTTACTGTAGAGAGATGTAAATTGATAAGCCAGTAGACAGCCATCATTCTTCCTTTATTCTCTGTATCCCATGTCTTTCTCTGCTGGCATAATCAAAGCTGACATAGAGCATTCTATACCAAGTTATATTTTTCGTAATTATAAGACAGTACATGACATCTGAGGGTGTTATTCAGGAAATGGCACAAAGCTCACTGAAATACAGGCTTTCAGATTGATCCTCTGATAATATTGTTTTTCACATAGATTCTGGATACCCAGACTCTATATCTATGTCTTTAAGCTGTCTGTGTGCTTTAAGAAGGGATAAGTGCAGTGGGAAAAAATGAGGCAGGTTTTTCTTTTGTGCAGAAGAAAATATACAAAATGTGACATACTGGCTTTCTTTCCCTTCACCCTCAGCTGAATCTGAAGCATTTTGCCACACCATACATATTTCTAAAAAAGTTTGTGGGATGCTGGCTTATGGGGAAGAGGTAAAAGAACTCAGGACACCAAAACAGAGAGATCATCTGTGAAGACCTAGATGAGCATTCAGCCTTCCCCTTAGCAAACTGATTGATGTGGCATACCTCTCATGTCTTGAGGCTAAAGGGTCCTTTTCCACTGATTCATCACGTTAGGCTCAGCTGTCTCTGACTTGAGCTGCAATGTTTTTAGGTCTAAAGAGAAAAGACTATGAGATATATTGGAGTTGTTATAATATAGATGCTTTTGAAAATCTCAGTTTTCCTCAGGTCTGAAAAAGTATGGTAAAATCTGAATGCTAACATTTCAGCTGTTTGACCTCAAACACATACACTGAAAATTCAGGTCCCATCTGGATTCAGTGAATGTGTAACTTGGAAGAAGGCAAATGAATGAAGCTTTCCTTGCTCAGGAGGTCCAGCAGGGAGGTGCTGCAGACCATCTGGAAAAATCCCAGGGCTGTGAGTAATTTTCCATATACTTTCACTTTAAAGTTCTCTAGTGTTTTTATTGAGTTAATCAAAACAACAGAGCGAAAGAAAAATGACATTGGATTTTTTGCTTAAGTCAGATTAAAAATAGAAGGGGAAATGGGATTATTTCACTTGATAAGGAAAAGATTATTACTTTTCATCTGAACACTGTTGTCTCTTTCAATGTCAACCTCCCTCAGACTTATTTTCACTTCCAGAAACAAACTGAGAAAGTTATAGCTATACTTCATGGTATGAAGTTTATATATTTGTCTGCTCGCTGCTACACAGGGTCACCACAAGGGCAGGAAGGCATGTTTTTGTATAGTACAGATGCATAAAGAAAGAGTAAATGTAATGAGTGGCATACGTTGCATGTAAAATTTGATAGCGTAGTCTCATATTTAGCTTGAATGCAGTTCAAGCTCTTCCTCCCACCTTTGCTAAACCTGGGCTGCCTTCTGTGCTTGTTTTGGTCCCCTCCAGAGTGATGGGCAAAATATCCCTGCATAACAGTGAAGGTTAATTTATTTGTTGCTGTGAAGGGTGTCATAGAGTCATTGGTAGGTACCAAAGCAGAACAAGTCCTGTCAGAGTTCGCTTTAACCTACAGCCCCCTGCCCCCTTGTCTAAATGGGTTCTCACACGTTTCACCATTACCTTTTTTCACCAGGGTTGAGACTTGCGGCATCTCAAGTCTTGCTTTGCCTCATTAACTTACATGCACAATGACCATAAAGTAGAAAGCAAGGTCTTTCTCTTCCTTTCATCTTTAAAACAGGGAACTTCTTATATCCAGTAGCTCCTCTCCTTAAATATAGATAACAGGTAGTTTCAGAGAGGCAGAAATAGTTTTTATTTTCTCTTTGAGCAATTATGACAAGTGCCAGAATGGGAGTCTTTCTATGTTAAATTGCCTTTGTAGTTGATGGAGAAAGAGAGATGCCTCTGACGGGAGATGCAGCTCTTAGGTGCCCTTTGGCAGCTCCTGGCTCCTGATCCAGGTGGTACCTGATTTTAGCATTTCAATTTTAAATGCTTGCAATTAAGCAGGATGGACCTAGCGCTCTTCATGCTGCTGAGAGCTTGTTGAGGACATGTACGGAAAAGCACTGCTTGTCATACACTGGCATCAAAAGGCAGTTCCTTGTCTTATGACAACTCATGGAATTACAAAAGCAGGAAAAGAGTCCAAATATTTGTGGCTATAACTAGTGAATAAAGCAGCATGTTGAACTACTAATAACTTAAATGACAGTGGTTGTCTGAAATACTCTTATAGACCAGTCCTGGGTGACCCCCATCAATCTGACTGCTGTTTAAACCTTTTTGCATGCATTGGTGCCTTATTGTTCCTGTCACTGTAGAACTTCTCACCAGAAATCATCTTTTTGGGGGATTATAGAGAGTACATTGGAAAAGGACTGAAATTTCTCTGTAATTCTTGCATAGCTCTGTAAGAGCTGCCCAACTGCACACTGCCAAATGATTTTGCATACGTCACTGAAAAACTCTGTGAAATAGCTATGCCAACTTGCTATGAGCACAGACTAGTTTCAAACACAGGAAGAAAAATGCAAAATCTTAGTTTCTTAGGCCATCCAATTCACAGGACATTCATGCAAACAATGTTTTTACTGGACTATTTTCTTAACAGGGTCATAATGTTTCCTTCAAGAAAATTCTTAAAGAAAGGGTTTATTTCTTCTCACTTTTTCATGTCTGTGTCTCTTGCAGGAATAGGCCTTTGGGAGCTTCTTAGGAGTGAAAGTGTAAAAACCAGAATGTGTGCTGCATGTTTGTTGCCGCGTATTCCTTCAGAATTTGCTTTTAAAATGCATATTGGTTACAAAATAAACCCGAATGAGCCATTATACTCTGGTGTGTAATTATGTATTTAGGACACATACTACACACAGCTTTAAAAGAAATCTGTATGGAAACAAATTGCATTACATTTGCAAATAGCTAAAGGTAGTTGAATAGCAACACCTCAAGCCTTTCAAAATACTGGAGTCATTTACACCATTTTCTGAAGTAATTATCTCCCAAGCGTCAGATTCCAGTTTCAATGCCTTTGCTTCATAGAAGCTGAAGAGGTCTCAATATAGCATAAAAGACCTGGGCTTAGCTGTCTAATAGTCTTGATGTAGATTTCTTCTGTGTGATGTACCATCTCGAATCAGGATTGCTGGCCTTCGGGAGGGAGTGCTACATGGGTCTAACACGCAGTGCTGAGAGTGAAGATGTGGGCCAAGCAGAGGGGCATCCCCAGGGGCAAGGGTGAAACCCAACATTCTGTCTCTCCAAAGATTAGTGAGGAGCAGAGGTCTGAGTCTTGGGTGAGTGGTTCTGGGTTTTACTGGAGTGATGACTGTACTTATACGGCTGGCCTAGGGAATGGAAAAGTCCCTGGCATCTTGTTTCAGGGACACAAACTGCCACCAGATCAGGACAGTGCAGCTCCCCAGCTTTGACAGTGTTGTACCACATATTTTTCCTCTTTAACTGGTACTTGGCAAAGTACCTGCCTCCCAGGAGGCCAATCCTTGGAAACAGTTGTGTGTAACAGAAATGGCAGCAGTTGCACCCGTAAGGAAGTTGTGTGCCTGCCTGGGTCGATGATATGGAGCAGTATCAAGCGTGCTTCCCTGCCTTGAGACAGCAGTTCCCGCATTAAATCTGCAAAATGCCTTTCTGTGCACAGTACAGTTGGAAATGTTAAGAGTCACGCTTATTAGCACTGGCACATACAAAGCAGAGCTGCAGTAAATGAGTTAAGTGTACTGAAGATTTGAGGACTGGGGTGTTGTTTTTCCTTTTCTGGAGCTGAGCACTTGAGAGACTTTCATTAAACCTGGGACTTGGCAGATCCTCATGCTGATTCTGCCACTTATTTGTTGTTTGGCCTCAGGCTAGTCACTTAACCTCTTGCCTCCCTAATTTCCCCATCTGGAAAATTATATTTACTTACTTCTCCTGGGGATTGTACGGGGCTTAATGAATGCCTGTAAGGGATTTGAAGATCCTCAAATCTGAGATGATACAGGACTGCAAAAGATTCGCTGCATATGCAAGGAGGAGGGGATGGGTACCTGGGCAGGAGAGCCTGCCTGCGTTCCTGGCCTAGAACCGAGTCCGAAAATCTAATCAGCAGGGGAGGGTTGTATTCCCTGTTTTAGATGAACTCCTCTTCCTTGTGGTCTTTTCAGATTTACTGGAAGAAAAGGAAGGCAAGTGGCAGAATGGGGAGGAGGGCAGTTGAGGTTAACTGCTTTCTCCTGTTGGTCCCCTGCATCTTTTTGTCAGTGCAATAACAGCTGGATCTCCCAGGAAGGTAATGATCTTCCTGGATACTCCATCTTGCTGCAGGCTATTAGCAAAGCCAGGCAGCCCCTTTGCTGCCCATTTCTTTAGCAGGGAAAAATGAACCTCTGACCAAAAAAAAAAAAAAGTTCTTCCATATAATTAAGCAGCATTAGAATGAGGCCTGTGCCTTTGCTGATGAACTTCGGTGAAAGCAGATGGTCACAATGGTATTAAAAACTAAAGACTTCAGTCAAGCTTTTAATTGAAAACAATTGGACCCTGCTGGATGGTAATTACCTTGGCTGCTTGCAAATAAAATCACAGCACTGCTACCTATGAAGGAAAAATGGAGACTGAGTTAATAAGAACTGCTTGATCTGCATATAATAAACAAGGAGCATCCAAAACTATTTTCTTTGGTAGCTTCTCCCCAGCAAGATGCTTTCAAGTGGTTAGCAGTGTGAAAAGGAACACAGAGTAGCAGAAATTGAAGCATGTGAAGTGTTTGCTGGGTTCATACAATAACTTGAAGAGCCCATTTCCTCCCATCTCTCTCCTTTTTTCCTTTTTAACAGCTGAAATTCCAGATGCATCTGAGCAAAACAGCAAAATATAATCAAATGGAAAAGCTCTAGATTATCCAGCATTTCTCCTCTTCTGAATGGCAATGATAACAACAGGCTGCTTTTTTCTTGTTTCATGTGCTTTCTTCTTACCTTGCCTTCTAAATACCCAGAGTGTTTTTCACTATGTTCTTAATAGGATTTTAATGATCATTAACTTAATATGCTTCAATCGCTAACAAAACAAATGTAGTATGTGGCATATTTTGGCTGACAATTTTCTCACTCCTCTCCCTTGTTCTGGGGTCAGATGAGGTTTCCAGGGCTGGATCACATAAAAGGGTCCTAAGTCCTGGTTTGCTATGTATTTATTGACACAACATGACATTAATACAGTGTCTTTCTTTCTGTGGAAAATGACCTGTATTGCTGTGGATGTGAGGGTGGAAAAAACCGTCCTAATGTCATCTCTTTCAAACATAGATCCTGGATGTGCATAGAGTCAACTAAGTCTTGTCACCTTCCATGTAAACACCATTTTTCATACTCTTGAGCATCACTTTTTGGCCCCATATGAGCAGGCAAGACACTTTTCTGCCCTTGTAGAACTCAGAGAGCAGCAGCTGCTGCAATTTTGCAAAATTAATGCGTGGCTGTGAACTGCTAGTAAAAGTGATGCAATGATTTTCCATAACATATCATGTTAGAAGCAATGACTTTACCCGCTCTTTCTTTTCCTATCCAAATATTTGTCTTCTCAAGGCACCAGCCAAGAGTTTGTCTTGTCTTGTCTGGCAGTATGATGAAATGAATCTTTCCAATGTGTTTCATCTGGATTTGATGATTTTATGCCTGGAGTTCAACACTCATTCACTTAACACAGAGAGTGAGGTCCTGAACTCGTGAAAGTCAGTAGAAGTTTTCACACTGTCTTTGGTAGGATTTTACTATTTTTTATGTAGTCAAAATATGCTTAAATCTTTATTCCTGTAATGCCTCTGAAACTGCTGAGCACAATCACACGACAGAAGTGTATTTCAGGGAACCATTAAAACTGATATTTTTAGTTCCTGTACTACCACCTAAGTTGAGGTATTTTCATTTGCACTTAGGACTTGCCCTTGGCTTTTCCTCTGCTGCTGGGCTCCTGGAGGACACGTTGATGGGGCAGATGTCCTGCTCTGTCTCCTGTCCCTTATGTTCAAGCTGATGGCAGGGTCTGACCAGAATTTAGCTCACAGCCTTTCCCGCTCCCACTTCGTCACAGAACTTGTGACAAATTTGAAACTAGGAAAGACCACCTTTCAAAAGTGTCTTATGCTAGCGGCTGTGGTGATTTTATCAGTTTTATAATAGCTACTTACTTTTAACTCTACAGAGTATGATCACTTACTGTAATTACTGCTTGCAGCTTCAAGGGAGCTGGTATGGAGAATGCTGTTTTAAAGGTATAAGCTCTATTGATCTAAAGTATTCTGAGCGATAAACAGCTGCTGGGGTTGATTAAAGCTGAAGGGAAGCTGAAGCATTTAATCAATCTCCAAAGCTGTTCCAAGTATATTACAAAGCAATTGTGATTATTGCTATTATATGACAAGCTATAGCATAATAAAGAAAGAGGGATCATTTTTCTTGAAAGCATTTAGAGGTGTTGTGGTGCTTCTTCTCAGCCTGCTTGATGCTGTCACCTCTGAAGTTTGGCTAAGTGACAGAGTGCACCAGCTCAAGCAGACAAATCTTGAAGGGAAAGTACAAAAGCTGGGCCTTTCAGCTCCCCAGAGTCTTCTCTTCCCTGCGTTTAACTGTGGCCGACAGAAAGCACTTGGGGAAGAAGTATAAGGCAAGTGTACAGTAGCGCTGTCCACATTGTAACCCGCTCTTATCCTTACATCCTGCACAGCTTGGGATGTTCTGTGCTGTGGGATAATTCTGTGTCTGTCTAACACCCTGAAGGGACCTTTTTTCCATTACTTTTTTTTAACACTTCTTGAACCTTTGGACAGTTGTGGGCTTCACAACATCCTGTGGTGGTGCATCACACAATGCTGTCATGGGGCTTTGTAAAATAGTACCTTTTTGTTCTTGTTTTTCAACGTTCAGCTTGATGTTTGCTTTTAGTACCTTCTTACTCTTGTGTTAAGAAAAGCAACGGATAATAGTAATCTGTCACCTTTTCTATTCCATAAACACAGAGAGATCTGCCTTATCCTACTCTGTTTTTTCCTTCTTTTCCAAGGCTTATTTAGTCTCCCTTCTTCTGAATCTGACTCATTCTTCTGACCATCCTTGTCATCTCTGTATCTGTCTCCTTCCTCATTTTGCTTCATGCTGCCTGAAAGGGTCTAACCAGAATTTCATATATTGCTTTAAGATATGGGCTTTTCTAAGTTTATTATTTCTTCCTTTTTCAGGTGTTCAGTGATCTGTACTTATTATATAAAATTTGCATACATCATGCACTATTGAAGACATGGATATAAGAAAGTTTTCTGAAAACTAAGGTGCTTCAGGAAATAGTTTTAGGTTTAAAATTTTTCTTATGTTGTATTTAAAATATAAAAATGGAATGTCTATGAACAGAACAGGATTTTCCCTTTAGAAAATGTAATTTGGAAACAGATAAGTTTATTAAACAAAGATTAATAAGTGAATAGATGAATTAATAGATAAGTTTATTAAACCTTGTCCTTGCTGTAATTGCAACAAAGAAATTAGAGGATTTTAGCCTGGCTAAAGCAAAGGCTAACTTTTGTGGAGTGTCTTGTGTCAGTCCTCTCAGTGGTTTCTTTAGTCTTTCTCCACTGAATATAGTTGAATTTTCTCTCAAAATCAGAAAGTAAAAAATAAAACTTAAATGACTCATCTGATCTTTATTATTCACCTGAGGAGAAACACCAAAAGTAAATGGAGCTTACACAGTGATAAATTACTTAGGGCATTAGGCATAGATAAAGTAGAATGGCATTAGGAAGCCATAGGTTGTACTTTTTTATTATCTATATTAATTTTAAATTGACATTGCTCTTCTGTATTTTATTTCCTTGTGGGAGAAGGTGACTTGCACTGAATCCCTTTGCTAGTTGGCCCATATTGCCAGCTGTTGGTGGAGATGAACTCCCTTGAGTTAATTCTTTGAACTAAGTTTTGATAAGCAAGGGTGGAGGGCAGGCCATCCTCCGTTGCTTAGTCTGTCTTGCTTTTACTCTTGCCTTCAGCATAGTTCATGCTATGTAAAGGGACCTCCAAAGACACACTGCTGCAAGCTTTTGCTTTTGCCAAATGCACCTCACACAGGCAAGTCAGATCCCTTTGGATTAGCAGGCAAACACAAGATGTCCTTGCTTTTGTTTATCTATTATGATATCTCTTTTGAAACTTTAAAACATTTGAAGTCTCTCATGACCTTCATGTGAAACCTTATGCATTGCTCTAGTGTGCTGGAGGCTGAGCCAGGCACAGTTATCTCTGTTGAATAAGATTCCTATTGCAACAACTTAAATCATCTTTGTAGTGGTTTCACATGAGAGTCACAAGTCTTATGGGAAGCTTCTCCTGAGTTTCACTTTATAATGGTATGAGCATCTTGTGAGTCTTGTGAATGCAGGTTTTTAAATGAGAGTTTAGACCAGTAAATAAAATTTCAGTTGGGAAATCTTGAGGTTCTCCACAGATGGTGCCAGCTGGAAGGCTCACCCTCTGAGAGGAGGTGGTGAGTTCTGGGCATATTCGGCTGGAGGAAGAGGTAGCTGCAGCAAAGGTCCTTGACTTAGCTTGGATATGGCTAGTCTCACTGTGCTGAATGAGTTGGACAGCTGAAACTACAGACCTAGCTTTCCTACTGGAAAGTGAAGCATAGCAGTCTACTGACAATGGCCTTCATTTCCTTAGGATGCAATTTGAGGAGCATTTTCTTTGCATTCTGCTGTTAATTAGTGGCACCAGCAAATGTCTGGTATGGCCACATGGCAAATCATGAGGGAACTAATTCAGTTAAAGATAATCCTTTGTTTGGTTGGGTTTTTTAACCTGTTTTTAAATTGATTCCGCTCACAGCCCCATGAAAATTCATCTTGGTGCCCCTGAGGCATAGCGCAACAGTAGGGACAGCCTTCAGGGAGTGCTTCACATGGTGCTGGCTTTCAAAAAGGAATTTTTCATACTGTGGCTTTACAGTCAGTTTTAAGAGCCCCCCTGAAATATCTCCCAATTCCATGGCTCCGTAGATTGCTAGCTGAAGATGACTATTTGCAAAACCGGACCTCAAGCCAAGTCTGCAGCAAAAATAGACTGCAAAAACAATGAAACCCAACTAAACACTGTTGCACAATGCTGCACTTATGCTGTTTTGCCATTTTTTTTTGGGTTGCAATCTCATCATCATCATCATGGCTAGGCTTCGCCAACAAAGATTTGGGAAGGGCTCTACCCACACTTGCTGCAAGCGTGCTGATGGCTAAAGAGGTTGATGCGAGACAGGCAAGTCCGGTTGCAAAAGGCACAGCAGAAAGTCTCCATAGGCAGTGTTGGTGAGGCACGGCTCTTTCTGCGTTGTCTTTTCTCCTCGAGACTGATTCTGCGTGTGTTCTCAAAGGAAGCAGCAGCGTTATGGATAGTGTGTCTCCATGCTTCCTGATTGGTGGCCAGAGTAACCACCTGTTTTCTGGATGATCACACTTTGCTATGGGGTGCTGAGATTCATTGTTGGTCTAGAAGATGATCAGTGTCTCCTCTGCCATTCAGGATGGGGCCTTGCAGCTTTTCAGGTCCTGCGGCTGTTTTACATCAATTGCACTGAGACTGCCTATCCCGGCTGCCATCTTCTCTCTGACTGTCTCAACATCACTGCTGTTCTATAACCAGAGATTGTGTTTGAGCAGAATGTGAATGTATCACTCGCATTCAAGAAAATCTGTTTGTGCCAAGACGGACAGGATTTTTAGGCATTGTGCTATCAGCTAATCTCATCTGGAAACAAAGTGTGATGCTTTGTGTGAGGTGGGACTGATCCTGCACTCCAGTGCTCAACCTTGGCACTTCTTCTGCTGGGATCAGAGTGAATATTGGCCAAACTGAGACCCGCTTCTGTTTATGCTCCTTTCTAAAACTAATCTCTCTTTTCTCCACTATGCGTATTTTCACATTTGTGCGAATGAAAGCGCTGGATTGTTCCAGGGGATCGCATGGAAAATATCTGTGAGCTTTGGCCACCTCTCTGAAATACTACAGCCGATTTGGTGTTTGCTTTGGCGTGTTGCTGTGAAAGATTGTAAAGTGCGTGTGTTTATACGCGTACAGGGAGAGAGGGCTCCTACTCATTGTGCCTTTGTGAGGCTGCCAGACTGTCTGGCCCCATCTATTCTACTGTAAGTGAAAAGAGTCTCGCGAGTGCTCACTGCGTGCTTGGACTGGGCTCTGCTAGGTACTAGCCTTGGAAGCAGTTCTGTCAGCTTGAAAAATATTGTTCTGCCTGAATAGTGGTTTTTTCCCTGTTGTTACAAGTAAAATGTAAGATTACTTGTCAGCGAAGAAATTTTTCCTGCTTCCCTTTGTTTCCTCAGTGTACTGGGCAACTTTGCATTCCGTGTATTTTGGTGGCCCTCCTGAACAAGGCAGCCAGGTGCCCTTTGAGAACAGAGAGAGGATCTTCCATAGAGAAGAATGAGAAGTAATGTGTGAAAATCAGTGCTAAGATGCATCCCTGGTTGAAAGACCTGGACATTGCCCTTGACCAAGGACTGATTTTCCTCCTGTAGCAGATTGCCTTCTGAAGTAAGATGAGACAGAGGTTTTCAGGTGGAAGACATTTCTGTCCAAAGTGGGATTTCTCTGCTCTGCGTAGAGAGATATTGCTTAGCTGAAAGCTCCCACAACGCTCTTTGAGAAGATGAAAGATGACTCCAGCAACCCATCTGTGAATTTTCCTGTCTACAAGAAAGCTTGTTCTAAAATTTAATGATATCTGTGTGCTCCTGTTGAAAAGTCACGGGCTGCAGGACCTTCACTCGACTAGTAATTATAAAGTACTTTGATATTGAACTTGGAGTTTGTAGAATTCAGGTCTCCTTTCCTTTTCCTAGTGACAGTAAGCATTTATCTGAGATTCTCTCCTCTTGAAGGAATAGCTGGAAAACAAACGTGCATTGATGGGAATTGCCTGGACCCAACCTGTAGCCCATCTAGCCTCGAGTCCTGTGTGTAGTTGCACTGAGTATTTGGAGGAAGAGGCAAGTATTGTGGGAACGGATGATTGTGACTAACCTGAAAACTTGTCCACTGCTTCCTGGAGAGCTCTGTCTCAGTTCTTGCTTCAAGCAGCAGCTCTATTCATTTCAACAGGGGAGGTACAGGAACTGCTGTTTAACAATTAATTTTTTTTGTTTCAACTGTCAAGCTTTGCTGGCCAATTTTGCTTTACAAAATCTGTAAGTAAGGAACATTGGTGTTTTCTTTTGTACTAGAGACATGAAGGAATTAAAGGATTCAAGACTTCATGAATAATTTAGGCTCTGTTTTCGACAGATATTCACTCTGTTACATACACAGTGATGCTGGGCTCAGACATTTTGGTATCAGCAACAGAACCAAACCCCCGTGAACCAAAAGGAAATACGCTTTTATTCAGTATCAGCGATCAATCTCTTTCCAATCTTCAGGACATACTCTTGTCAATTAGAGGCTTCTGCTTGAGAAACCTGGCCTGTTAGCTTGCAATGAAAATAGGTAAGACCAGGCACATTATGTGTACAACCTACTCTGCAATACTTTGTGCAGCCCTGCCAGCCTTGTTCCTCTTGCTGGTCTGCTTCATGTTGCTCTTGTGAATAAATATTGCTGCACATGCTCAGGTCAATATACACAGTCACTCAGCTTCTCCTACTAATATGGGTGAACTACATGAGACACAAATGGCAAGAGTCTTCTCAGGAAAACCATTCAATGAGCTTCTCTGGGTCTTGGCCTGATGGTTTTGAGGGATATTCTTTGTGTTACAAAGACTGAAGAGACCCTGGAAAACTCTAGTTGAGAGGTAGCCCATGTCAGATTCTCTTGCTCTTGCCACTAATGCAGTGTGAGACATTTAGGCAAGGATTTTCCCTTTTAGTTTTTTGGTTGGTTAGTTTTGTTTGGGTTTTTTGATTGTCTTTTTTTCTGTCTTATGTTTGGAATAATGAAAGCAAACTGTAAACAGGCTTGCTTCATTAAGAAATCACCTTCCAAAAACTCTGCCTAGTACAAATGGATCAATCCTCCAACTCAAGTGCTGTTTCATACTCTGTGCCTCAAAGCTTTGACCACCCTATTATCAACAACCAGCAGGGTGAGGAACGACCAGCAGATCCCTGTATTTCACTAGTGCCAGGATTAAACATTTGTTTCCATTGCTCAAACCACCGTGTCTGAGGGCTCAAAACGCCACTGTGCCTGCTTGCATCCCTCCTGCCAGGGCATGGGCACATGCTTCTGTAAAACCTGTCAGAGGTAAGCCGCTGCTGAGAGCAACACAGCATCGAGTGCAGCCCAGTGCATTTGTGAAGATAAATGAACCAGGAGGAAGAATGCTTTTGCTGTGCTGCTGCTATTTCAATGTGAAAGTGAGAACCTGAAATGCTCTGTTCTACTTCAGTAGCTCTAAGAGGAGCCTTTCTCCAGAGGTCTTCAGTACCAAGACTAATTGAAATAACTCCAAAGAGCTCTTTTAAATCTAATTACTCCCCCATGTTTTCAATATCTTATTTTTTTGCCCCTCCTGTCTACACCGTCTCTTGAACCAAAAGGTTTAAAATCCTCTTTTGGAAAGGACTTGAATGTAATTCAGATGAAGTTAATGTGAAGTCAAGGTTGAGTGCTCATCTCCCTGAAACCACCAGCAGTGGCTGAGTGCCGGCAAGTGTGAGATGGGAGTTCACACATAGCTGGGAAACTTGTCAGCAATCTGAACAAAGGGTGGGCTGGAGGCTGAGGATCACTGCTCCCTTCTCCCCCTTTGTGACTCTCTCAGCTCACACTGAACCCTTTGATCACTGTCCAGCACGGGGTTATGTGGCAGCCTGGGCTGGGGCCAGGGATGTATACATGGGTAGAGGCTGCTGTAATCTGCGTATGCTCTTGATCCACCCTGTACCCTTATTTCCACAAACACTGCCTCATATCACAGTGGGGTGCATCACTGCCAGTGCTTCTTCCCTGAAACATGGGACTGTCCCTGCTGAGCACAGCTCCCTTTTCCAGAAGGGACATTTTGAACAAGTGTGCCTGTATGTAGTAACCATTACTCTATTTTTACTGGGTATGTTTCAATTTGACACAGAAATCTAAGATGGTGACTACAATAGTGCTATTCAGTGCACAGAGTTTGTGTCTTCCAAAAGTGGCTGTTCTGGGAGAGCTGCATGGCCAAACCTGGCTAGCTTGGGAAGGTGCTTCTCATGATGAGAGTACTGCCAGAATCTTACCTCAGGAAGCACGTTTTCCAGACCACCTGCTTTTGGGCAGTATTTCAGCTCCTTATCCCTCTTGTAGGGATTTTAGTGCTGGGCTTAGTGGCTATTAAGAACTCTTGAGTCCAAGATAACTTCTTACAGATGTGCTACCATTATCATTCATACTTAAATGTTGACATAGTAACCTGCACAATGAGTTGAAACTCTTGAAGAAAAAGGCTAATGGTCTCTAAAGTAAAGTGGATGAGAATCAGTGGTGAAGAGGCAAGCTGTGGCCCCTTGTGCTTTTCAGCTGCATTAATTTGTGGCCAGTCTTCCAGCATCAGATGGGAAGAGGGACCTGGTTCCTCCTGTCTGTCTCTACTGGTGTCTTCTGATACGTTGCTGCCAGCACAATCTTTGTGACTGAAGACTGTCAGCAGCATGTGGCATGTCAGATGTTATGCGAACCTCTGTTTTCTGTTGAATCCTACAGAAAAACTGATATGGATTCCACTTTCTGTGTCACTTCATCTCTATTTATTTTGGAATTATCAGAAAATCCTAGAGGAATTATACCATTCCCTATCAAAATCTCTCTAGCTAACTTCTACGGTACAGTCATGCATTGCCCTCCTGTTAAATGATGGCAGGTGGTAGATCCACTACTCCTAGCAGGTTGTACAAAGGATGTTGCAACCCTGCAATTATTTTTCTAGTGCAAATGCTGAAACTGGTTGAATAAGATTTAGAAATCTATCCCTCCTCTCTTCAGACCTCCCCCCTTTCCCACAGATTACTTCAAAGATCAATGAAATACATTTTGCCCAGACAGATGAAACAGTGTCACAGTGTCTCCTCATTCCTCCAGGGCTTGAACATGGGTAGTGCGCATGCTGTGTGATGGTGGTGATGCAGAAGAGCAGGTCTGACTTGGTGGTGTGGCTGCTGCCTTGCATCCCATGGTACTCCTGCCTTCCCTGTCCATTGCTTGTGGTAGTGCCACAGCCAGACGGGCTCAGTCCCTGCTCCAGGACAGTAGTGCTGGCAGCTTTACAGAAGCATCCCCTATCACGTTACTCTGGTGTAGCTCCGTAGTTACAGAGACAAAAATCCTCTCTTGTAGATGAAGATAGACTATTTCATGCTCAGCCAGGGAATAATCCATCTCTTTGTATTGGGTAGAGGATGAAGCTGAAAGAGCCTAGGGCACCTTTATGCCTTTTTACTTACGACTGTGTCCACAACAGGAACTCTGGTGCTGCATTAGGAGACAGGACAAATGCCCAGAGCTGCTCACTGTAGAATGCCCTGAAGCTTGATGTCACCGCTGGTGCAGCCCTCAGATTGCTCTGCAGCATCCGTCAGCCCCAAACATATGGATGAGGATGTGCCCCTTATCCTAGGTCTCATCTGCAAGTCTGCCCTAAGGTGAGATGCTGTAGTGAGTAAAGATTGAGGGGAAAAATGAATCTGGTTTAGGAGAGCTACCTGTCTTTAAGATGATTTTAAATGTTCACATTTCTATGCAGCATTTTAGAACAATTCAGCTGCTCCCATTTGGAATTCAATTCCTCTCCCTGTTAATCAATAGCAGGCCTTAACAAAACAATATCTCACAGGAGACACAGGCACACAGTGCTGAACAAAGCAAAACAGCCACTGGCTTACAGCAACAATTGCTGCTACACAATGGGTTTTCAAAGCTCAGTATATATTTTGTCCCTGGTGGGAAAACTATAACAAGACTGAATTAGTGGCTAGGCTTGCCAAAGGGAGAAATTAAAGTGTGACAGCTTGTCTGACACCTTGAAGTACCTTTATTTATTTTGGGGGAGAGAGCAGCATGTAGAAATAAGATGCCTATTAGGGAAAACTATTTCCTATTGATTTCTGAACTGTACCGCACTTCTGTACACCTGAGGGCTTGATCCAGGTCAGGGATCAGGAGTACCTTCTGGTAAGAGGGTTCCTGAGAAGAGCAGACGAGTGTGGGGACACTGCTTGAAGAGCTGGGGACGTGCAGATGTGGATGTAGGAGTGTGGCTTTCAAGGGTGGAATGATCTGGGAGTCCCTTGTCAATACCAGGGAAGGCTTGGTGTTGGTTGGCAGGTGGCTGTTTGGTGACGGGGAGAGAAGAGGGAGATACTGTGTGAAAGCAAAGCAAATTTCCTTCCCTATAAGTGGTTGGTCACCCCTGCGCTTGCAAACTTAGCTGCTCATCTGTGGATCTTGACATCTCCTTGCTCTGGCACTAATGGGTTTCAGGACTTCCCAGTGAGCTGTAATCACCTTGGTTCAGAGCTCAGCTTGCACCTTTACAAGCACCTTCACCCCTTGCTGTTAACCTGTGGTCTCCTCTATTTGGCAGCTAAGCTTGTAAATTCATGTAACCAAATAGCTGGGCTGTTAACTGCCTGCATGAAAGTGAACAACACATCCATCTTCCAGTGCCCAGCCAGCAGCCTAATGACACTGCTTACCGTGCTCGTGGGCAGCCTTTCAGACATAACTAACTCTGGCACTGCAAAAGCCATTGTTTTGGTGCTCATACGGGCCATACAGCTCATCTGGGTGGAGGAGGGAGGTAGCACAGGCAGAAGGCTTTCCATGGGTTGCCCATGTGCACCACAGCCCTGTGCCATGGTCGCCACATTCCATGGTCTGATGGTTGGTGAGAGAGACCTTCACCCTGCTGGTAAACTGTGCCTCATGTTGCGGAGTAGCAGCCTGCTTGCAGTGGTTTTATTTTGGATTGTGATTGGTGTTTGGCAGGTCTTTCTTAAAAGCTGTGCTTCAGTTTTGCTGTCCATAACCTGAGTGTAATTTTCTGAAGTTAAGTGCCACTGGAGGACAGCTGCTAATGAAACACTAAATGGTGCTGAGATTTTTTGGCTCTCTAATTCTTGCCTAAGTCTATGGCTTGAATCCTCTAGTCTTGAAATTAGTCTTGTCATGAAGGTTGTCTGAATGCAGAACTGGTATCCTATGACCGAGGCTCATGCAATTGTTGTGTGTACGTGTGTGGGTAGATGTGTCAGACCCTTTCCAAACTGTCTCCATGAGCTAATTTCAGCCTGGTGATGCAGAGAGCTGCAGCGTTCACAGACAGTAAATCCTATAAACTCTGAGGAAATCGTCAGTGCAAGCTCTTTCTCCTGTTTCCACGGTGGAGGAGACTGGGCTGCAGCTCGCCCTTTGCTAGAGACCTCCAAAGGAGCTCACCTGGGGACAATGTTCAGGGGAAACAAGGCTTTGCTGCTTCTGCTGTTGCTTATGTTACTATTTGTTATCGAAGGAAAAAAAGTTACTTGCAGCTTTCTGTCTGCAAGTAACTTAGACCTGCCATTGGCAGAGATCTGATATGTTCCCTTCCTTGCCCCAAAGCAATCACAAGCAATCAAAGTTGGGAGCCCACGAGCTGGCAGGGGTTGAATGGTCATTGCTTTTCTTTATTTGCTGCCTGCTTACCTGGTGCAACAGGCTCTACAAGAGACACTTCTTAATTAACCGGAGTCTGTCCTGGGCAGCACATGTATGCTGCCAGTGGGCACTATAAAAACCTAGTTATTGCACTTTGGCTTGGGAAAGGCCCCAGTGCAGTTGTATTGTTAAGGAAACAGTCTTGGAGGAAGGGAGAGGAGACTGGTCTCCACTCCAAAGGCTGTTTGTTGTCTTAAACATAGCCGCATCTAAGCTTGGGGGAGGTGGAGGGTTAATTTGAGCTGCCTTTGAAAACAAATTTGAGCAATGCACAGCAAGATCTCAGGGAAACAATGTTTATAATCTGTATCCTGCCTCATATTGCATCAGCCCTGCACTCCTGCCCCACTGCCAAAATTAGCTGCAGTCATCAGGAAGCAGCTGGTGTCCCAAGCAGGAGCCCTTGCATTCAGCCATGGCTCCCTAGCTTTTATACAGTTACAAAGAGAGAGTTTTTCCTGGCTGTCGAACATCACCTACTCTTTGCCTTTGCAGTGGCAGCAGGGAACTTCTCCTATGCAGAGTCTGATCCAGTGTTCTTAATCATGCACAGTTCCTGCTGATTTTAGCAGGAGGCTTGCTTCACAGTGCATAGTAGAAACGCGACTCTCAAAAAGCAGACTGTCTTCTGTTTTCTCTGGAAGAGGGTGGGGAATGCATTGCTGTGCCAGCTGTCTGCCTGTACGTCATCAAAAGTCTACAGGCTATGATACACAGTCCTTAGATTTAAACAAAAATATTAGGGATTTTGCCAAGCTAGGTAATATTGAATCGGGAGTGTTTGTTGATTAGCTTTCCCATCCATTAAATCCAGCTTCCTTTCAGCTTTTAATTCATTCTGCATAAATTAATGCACTCCTTTCCTTAGTCATTTGGAAAATGAATAGCTGTTTCTTCCTTCAGTCTGGACTTTGGAATACTTGAAAAGTGGCAGTGCATTAATTTCTGCCCCAAAGGAGCTTTGCAGGAGAAACAGCTCTTTAGGTTGTTCTGTGGCCACGATACATTTGAAAGAGTTGGTGTCAGAGTTTTTTGTAATTATTTAAAATACTAAGGAATGTCAACTAACAGAAACAAGGGGAAATAACTGGAGAGGGGAACAATTCCTCTACTGTCTCAAGTTTTACTCTTACAGATCAGCTTTATGTTCCCCAAGGTAGAGACTTTTATCCTGTCTTTGTGACTGTTTCACATCCCTTTTCTCCCAGGGGAGGGAGAAATGAATAATTTCTACCTTTCTCACATTTCTTCATCTTCACCAGGAAAGAGAAGAAGCCAGGATGCTGCTCATTCTTTACTCTTTTTCCTTTTTTTTTCCTCATCACCAAAAGACAGAAGAGGGAAATGATGGCAGGCACTCAATATCCACTCATTTTATCAATCCAGCTCTTTAGCTCTTTAACTGCTTTTGTTATCCAGTGGCATGATGGTCTTTGGCTTGTTATTTACCGGCTGTTTAATTTAAATGTATTCCCATCAGGGAGCCAAAAGATCATGTTTTAGAGCCTTTTTGCATGATTTGTCTAACCACTCTAAATTATTTAACATGGCTCTGAACCATTTGGAGATCTTTTTTTTGTCTTTTGAGCACTATGATTTGATTGAAAACATCTGTAAAAAATCACAACTGACCTTCCATCTGGGCAACAGCTCAGCTATGTGCTGAACCTGGGTAGGGTCAAGTGTATGAGCTCTGTTTCAAAAGCGTTAAAATTCCTGACATAGTGAAATTATTTCCTTACATGTTTGTTGACAGAAGATGGGAAGGGAAGGGAATGCAGGGCAAGGCAAGGCAAGGCAAGGCAAGACAAGAAAGATCACAATGCTGTGCTGCTGGGCCAGAAGTGAGTAGAACATCTTGTTACGGAAATAGTCACGAAAATGCTCCTCCCTGCATTAGAAAATCAGCTATTTAAAGCAGGATCAATTGTCAGTCCTCTGACACTGTTGTCATTTGGATGTGGCATGTGCAAAAACTATTTCCTCATGAAAGAAAGCTTCCAGCAATGACAGCACTCCTCTGGACGGCTCCACTCCCAAGGGGGAGAAATTAGATTGTCCCTGGAAATGGCATCTCCCTCTGAAGAGAAACACCAGGATCTCTGTTTTGTTTTTCCTCTAAGATTTTAGGTGAATGAATTTTGACACCCAAATGCCATAAGGGTGGTATGAAGTTGGCAAAATATCTAAGATGTGTTTAGGCACTGGAGTTGTATAGGACCACACTCATGTTAAAGTAAAAATACATGGAGAAAATGAACAAACCTGTGTGACTTAGAGCAAAGCCCACTTTCCCCTCAGATATGTATAATCAAATTGGCAATGTGTGCCTTTGAAACAGGTTGCTCTACCTTTATTGACGTCAGTGAGCAAAAGTCCTTTTATTCTCAGCTAATCACAGTGGAGTCACATTTTTCAAAAAACTGGAATTATCAAACACAGATTTTCCAGGGAGATGAACCCATGTTCAGCTTAAGCACCCTCAAACTTTCCTCAAGTTGAGATGCACATCTGTATCCCAGCTCTACAATTCAAGCCTGTTGCTCTTTGTTATTGTTTGCATTGCTTCAGGGCTCACTTAGGGATTGTACAAAGTGTTCTTTTTAAAAAAAATAAATACTAATGTGTCTGCACAGCATTTGAGAGAAGCACACTCCATCTGTAAGGTGCTGCCTCCTAACCATTACAGAAGTACAGAAAAGAAACTTCGGGGACACGTAGGTCACTGGGGCTTAGGGAAAAAGTGTTTTTACAAAATTAGGGGCTTGGGGTTATCCTCTTTTCCAGCTGAGGGGAGAGCACCAGATCTTTGAGAAGCATGCATATGTCGTATGTAAGGGAATTTACAGAATTTATGGGGCAGAGAGTTTGGATGAGATTTAGGCCAGTTGAGCCTGGATTTTAGAGGTAAGGATCTCTTCTCATTCTGACTAACAAGTCCTAGCAGAGAAAGAGTTGTTGAGCAACCTTGCTGCTGAGCCCTGAAGGCTGTGAAGATACAGCAGAGCTGATGGAGATGCCAGAGGTACAGATCATCTTCTTGTCTCTCCTATATTTGTCTCCTTGCCTCCAAACTCCTTGTTTTATTTTTACTGGGATTTTCTTCAGATGAACCCTATTAAATCCATCACTAGCACTGAAATTTGCCGATGCCAGTAAACCCATCTGTTTTATTAACTAACCACAGTCTCTGGAGTGTTTCTTGCTGGCTGAGACATGGGCAGCCCTTTCTGCTGTCTCCAGCGTTGTGTGTCAGCCCAGGGAACAATGGGAGGGGACCCAGGAGGTCGCTGGCAGGAAGTGCTGCTTCCCCTGGATAATTAACCAGCTGGGAGACTGAGGAATGAAGATAGCACATGAGACACACACAGTACAAACTGCTAAAACAATAAACAAACAAACCAACGACCATCACTTCCTTTTCTTATATTGTTAAAGCTGCTTCCTTAACTCAGGTTGCCCCAAACCCACCCCTCAAAAGCAACCTTTTAGGATTACTAATTGTTAACCTCTTCATTGACAGTTCTTGCTGAAGGCATAAGTCAATGTTTGCCAAAGGGATGGCCAGCACAGAGTCTACGGTTCCTCCTTGGGGCTTGCTGGAGAAACTGGAAATCCCTGGTTCTGAAAGTGATAAAGGCACTTTTACCAAAAACTCAGTAAAGAGTGACTTAGTTCACCCATAAGGCTACGTGGCTGTAACATCCTGGTGCCAGGACTGCTCCTCATGTAGGTACCAGCTTCCAGACCAGCAGGTCACTCAGCCTAGCTCTGAAAAGGTTAATTTGCAGAGAAGCTGGCTTCAGAGCCAAGACCTGGAGGAAACCTGGGTTAGGGCTTCGTGTCTCAAACCCAACTTTCATAACAACCCTGTAGCCACCCTCCAATTTGCCATTGTTTCACTGTCTCTGTTAGAGGGAGGTCAACTGCGCCACTGGTGCTCACTACTGTCTGCGTCAGTGAGCATCCAAGTACACGTGTCCACTGAGATCCTCTCCTCTGTCTCCAGATGGACTTGTTTGCATGTGCATGGTCTTCTTCCCCATCCAAACCAGTCACTGGGAGAGTTGCTATTTTGTTGTTTCTGAAGCGTTAACACCAGAATTATGAAACCAGAAATTGGGCAGTGGCAGCCTCAACCTGACCCCCTCTCCAGGTAATTTTTCTATTGAAAAGCAGTCAAGGATTGTCTTTGTTTTTGTGCACAGAACATCATGTATGTATTTGTCCTATAGAGGCCAGTGCTAGTGGCACCCAAGAGCTGAGGTGATGATGTAGCCTGCATCCATCATATGCTGTTACCAATTCATGCATCTCACGTCCTCCTGTCCCCAGCAAAACACTGACAGGGAGAAGATACAGCTGGGAATTGCTGGGGTGAATTAGGCTGGCCCTGCTGGAGCTGGGAAATTGTTTTTCAGAAAAGATGCTGATGTTTCTCTTCAGCCTGGAGATTCAGAGCAAGGTGGAAGCAGGGATACTTGGGCAGGGGGACTGTGGACTGGCCACCTCCTGGCCACCTCCTGGCAACACTGACAAAGGCTGTCCTGGGGCAAGTCCTGCCTGCTGCTGAGTGCTCCCAGCTGACAGCTTACTTGTTATTACTTTAAATACCCACTGTTTGTGTTACGCACAGCAAGAAATCTGGTAAACTGAAATGGTGACATTTGAAAAATGAAGTCTCAAGGAGATGTTTAATCTTTCTAATAAGGAAGTAATCTCCTAAATATCATGTTTAACAGTTATGCAATAAGTCCTTATCATACAATCATTGAATTATCGAATCAGACAATCACAGAATTACAGAATGGTTTGGTTTGGAAGGAACCTTAAAGGTCATCTAATTCCAACTTCCACTGACAGGGAAAGGAGCACCTTTCCCTAGATGGAGTTGCTCAAAGCACCATCCAACCTGCCCTTGGTAATCCACAGCTTCTCTGGGCAAGCCGTCCCATTGTCTTGCGGTCCTCACAGTGAAGAATTTCCTCCTGTTGTGTAATCTAACTCTACCCTCTTTCAGTTTAAAACCATCCCGCCTTTTGCTATCCCTACTCAACCTGCTGGGCACGCTACTTTTGATGCAGCCCAGGATACAATCGGCTTTCTGGGCTGCAAGTGCACGACTAGGTCATGTTGAGCTTCTTGTCAATGAACAGCCTCAAGTCCTTCTCCTCAAGGCTATTCTCAATCCATTCTCTGCCCAGCCTGTATTTGGGCTCGGGATTACCTCAACCCAGGTGCAGGACTTTGCACTTCATGAACTTTACCTTGTTGAGCTTCATGAGATTAGCATGGGCCCACCTCTCAAAATTGTCAGGATCCCTGTGGGTGGCATCCCTTCCTTTCAGTGTGTCAACCACACCACCCATATCAAAACACAGATAACTGGTGGGGCATATTTTAGGAGTTGGTATTTAATTAATCCATAAAGATTTTCCTGCTTCTAAATTACACTTGTATCCCACAGATTAAGGTGCAGTGCTGGAAATTTTGCCGGTAAAAAAGTTGTTTTAAGCGCTGTGGTACTGAGGCTCTAGGGTGGTTGTGAGCATGGAGGTGACTTTGTGCATTGGAGTGCTGCTCACAAACCCCTTAAGCTGGATTGAGGCCTCCATTCTGCCTTCTGCTCTGCCCTTCCTGATAGAGGAGCTGTGACTGCTGTCATCCTGCCTGTCACCTCCTCAGAAGTCCTCCCTGGTGGCTTTGTACTCTCACTGGAACACAGTTACAACATCTGTTGCTGCCAGCTCCAGCATACCATCATATAGACAGAATAAGGCATATAGTGAAAATCTTCAATGCTTCCTGCGCCTCTAGCTGAATAAATGAGGACACAACACAGAGGAGTAATGAAAACCAGTTATGGAGATTAGGCAGTGTGATCGGAAACCTGCCACAACTGTGGATTATCACAGAAATGAAAAAGATCCACTGTCTTATGCCATAGACGCTGCTGGATGCCCTTCAGCTCTGTTCAGAGCTGGAGCTCCAGCAGTGCTCTGCAGTGCTGTTAGCCATGGCAGGCCACCCCAGCTCAGGTCCTCTGCTGCCATGCAGGAACTGGGCGCCTGGAGAAATGGTAGGTGGTGTGGAAGGAATGAGGGGCAGCAGATCCTACTGCTCTACTGTGACTGACTGACATTTGCTGTGTGCTCATGGCATGCTTTGTTGAGGGGGGTGGGAGTGGGTCTTCGAGGAACAGCTCCCCCTCTCCCTCTTGGGGAGACCAGACTCCCTCTCACAGAGAAATGCCTCTCCTTGGCAGGTTTCCGTCCTTAGTGCCTGGTATATTTCAGCATCTTTAAGGCCTCATTGAAGTGTTTTTGAAGCTTTTTCTTTTCTACTGCCAAAATCCCTCTGTGTCACAGTGTGTGTCTCCAACAGTGTGGAGTCAAGTGGAGATGTGATGGATTTGTACATTGAAACTTCAGTGAAAAGGAAGAAATGTGGAATAAACTCTTCCTGAGCACAAGTCGTTCAATTTCAGGGGTATTTCCAGCACCCCAAGTCACTTGTATGGTGCAAATCTAAAATCTGCAGTGATGCTGTGTTCAACCAACTGCTGAAGTGTGAGGTGGAAGAGTGGTAATATGGGAACAGCTTTGAAAAGAGCTGGGAGGGGGCAGGTGCGCTGTTATATCTGTGAGGTGCTGTAAAGAGCTCAGTTCCTGTTCTCATGTCATGAATCAACGCTTCCACCTAAATTTCTTCACTAACTGATTCATTACTGTATGTCATGCTAACAGCAGGCTTCTTCTATATGCCTCTTTTCACAGTGTTAAACAAATATCTGGGTTTTACAGTTTAAATAAAATAGCTTTATTTCTTGTGGAAAAGGTAGGATGTGTGCTGTTTAGGACTTTACAAAAAGCATGGATGGAAGTCCAGGAGCTTATGGAACTGTTTTTTAGGCAGCAGCAGTCTTCATTTGCCTTCTTTGTAAATGTTCAGTGATTCTGTACAGTGAAGTTGCCCTGAGAGCCTTAAGGAATGGCACAAGGAGACATGGAAACTATCTTCTTGTTCTCAGAGGACCAAAACGCAATCCCTGCCTGGCTGTGGCACTGAACATAACATAAAACCACTCTCATCAGGAGGCCCCAGATTCTCAAAACCCTGTGTATGATCTGCTTTAGAGACTCCTAGAAGTATAGAAACTACTTGCAGTCACTGGATTGGCAAGGCAGGTTTTCCTTCCTTCCTCTCTCTCTGCTATGTAGTCCTTGTCAGTTTACTTAGCATCCTGAGTCCATGTGAGACAACAAATGTCACTTAGGAAATCGCCAGGTCAAAGAGAGCATGCGTGTTCTGCTGCTGATTTTTTCATTCTTTACATCTCTTACTGAAGAGTGGAGAAGGCACCCAACTTTTTACATTAAAACACACAATAACACAAGCTAGGCCAGTAGGAAGCTCAGCTTGCATACCAGCTCTGACTGTGAACCTGGTGGGATGGCTGAACAGGAGGAAAGGATGCAAATTGGAAAATACAGCTATGTGTGTGTGTCACTTGCCCCCTTTACAGCTTTGGGCAGTGAGAGCTGAATACTCCACCTTTGTCTTGTGCTGAATGAAAAAACAACAAAAAAAAGAGTGCTTACATCTCACTTCCTAAGATTGCAGATTGCAGGATATTGGTCCTACTAGGAAATATTTAGGAGTACTATACAGTCTCAGCCAGTTGACACAGATCCAGAAAGTTGAAAGTACATGTCAACTCATGTGTGGCATGTCAGAGTATTTTGACAAAGACAGAACATTGTGACATACTTCTTGATTTATCTACTCTATTTAAGGTCAATTTTAATTACATGTCTTCAAAAGGAGAAACTAATTCATAAGTGGAGAAACTGTGTTGTCCTGGACTGCAATAAGCCTGATGGAGATGAAGCAAAATTTGACCAGCATGACACCTGGGATGCACAAGATTTTGGAACTCTTTGGCTTTTCCTTTCTTCCCCCATGGCAGGTCTTGCAGTGCTGGATGGGTGACGAGGCTTGGTCTTTGCAGGTAACTGCTACATGATTGCCCTGACCACAAGGGATTGGCCTGCAGGAGCCTGGAGCTCCTTCCCTATCCAGTGCTCCAGTGACGGTGTGGCCCAAGATCAGGATGTTGACACCAGGCTTGGGGCATAGGGTCATGTAAGGGTTGGTGCTCCTGAAAAAAATGGTTGTGCCCTGGTGCTCCTGGCTTCTGCCTAAGCAGAGACAGAGACGTTGCTGCAGGCCCCTCAAATAGCTGTGACACCAACCTAAGGACTACAAGTATTCAGAGGAATATATAGGCACACACAGAATTTGCCAGAGCTGGTGTGCCTGCAGACTGGGATGCAGGGGAGTTATCAGAACTGTGAGTGCTTGCAGATGATTTCAGCCGCTTTCTGCAGTGTGTGTGTCCACAGCAGGGTGATGGGCAGCAGAGAGAGAAGACAAAGGCAGGAGATGAGCACTGCCACTTTCTAGCATTCTCCCCCATGAAGACACAGCTTGATTCAACTAATGGCAGTAATTAGAGATAATACTTTGGTGAGAGTTCCATATTTCCTTTATAATTAACCCCAGGGAGCTTATATATTTTTTTTATCTACAATAACCTGTCATATGCGTGGTGAGAATTTGTTGTCTTTTTCTTTAGGTTTTCTTTTTTGCTTTTCTGACCCACGTGCTCCTCTTGCCTCTCTGTCCCAGTTCCAAGACAAAAGTTGACTTGCTCCATTCATAGATAAATGGGACATTTCGTGATGGAAATTGTCACCTCTTATATTTGTGAGCTGATAAAGAGGAAGAGTGTTTTGGGATCCTAGCCAGGAATGGCACCTAGAAAGTCACTGTTAATAGCTGCTGTGCTAAAGGCATAGGCCAGAGGTGACGTGGACATGTTAAGTGACTTGGTGATATTGCTCCCAGAATTAGAAACACTTCAGGGACTTGATGAGGCTGGTCCTCAAAACACATATGAGAAGAAAGTTTTTATAGTTCCTGATTTCCTGGTAGGAAGATTAGCTTGGACAGCTAAAGCAGAATTTAGGTTTAGATTTGGGTATTTATGCCAATTAATCATTTGCCCCGATTACCAGTTCCTTACCTGAACAAGCATTAATACACCCAGAGCTGAAATGAGACCCAGTCAGGGCCCTGCTTTTCTTTTGCCATCTGTCTCTGATCCCAAATAGTTCACACCATCCACATCCAGTGAGAAGAATATATACATTACTAGCAGATGTAGGTGGATGTCTGCTCAGTGGATGTGTCTGTCCTTCTCTCAGGATATCCTTGAGTAACTTGACAGCTTACAAATTTCTTGAACTTTAGATTAGGCCCACATCTTTGTATTTAACCTCAATTTCTGTCTCTTTCTTATATATTTTTATAATTAGCACCTGAATCTGCTTGCGCTTTTGGTCTTTGCACTATTGGCAATGAATTTCACAGTTTAACTTGGTGCTGTGTGAAAATGTACCTATTTTTCTCCTTTTTACCTTGCAGCCTGATGATTTCTATGACAACTCCCACCTTTTGCATTGCAAAGATTAGTGAGTAATATTCCCTGCTGAGTTTTTAGAAGCACTTCTGATAATCATTCTTGACATTCTGAGTGATTTTATTCAATCACATATCTCCTTTTGCAAGATAAGGAGTCCAGTACTGTTTAATCTTTTCTTATACACCGCTATATTGCTGGTGATAATTCCATAGTTAGTGAAAAATCCAGGTACCACCAAGAACTAATAAATTGCCTGAACAGACTGAGAGAAGAATTTAGCTTTCCAGCCTTGTCCCAAAGAAGTCACACTCAACACAGGGGGAGATGCAGTGTAAAACACAACTGAAGATTCTCTGAAAAATGGCTACCTTAGCGTAGTATAATGTCTCGCACTTTGCAGAAAATCACAGTTTTCACTACCAATTCAACAGCATAGAAACCTGAGGAACTGCCCTAAAATTGTTATCCAAATAAAATATTTCTGAGCATTGCCCTTTCAGTGTAAGATCTGAAGTGAGAATTACTATTTTTCAAATGTTTCATATGGTACATGCTGATGAGGACAGATTACATGTGTTGTACCTACAAATACCCACGGCTATGTATTTTTAATTTAACTCAGATACTGATGTTAGTAACCAGAGAGACAAGACAGATGCTTTGGGTCTCAGACCCAGATGTTTTGGTCGCTGTGACAGCACCTGTGCTGACTCTGTTGGCAGCATAAGCAGCCCCAACACAACTGCTGTCTCTGCACAGTCCTCAGAGGAGAGAACAAGCTTGGTCCTCTTGTGGCAGGGCCTGGGCAGCAGCCTACATCTGATGCAGAGGCTTTTCTCCATTGCAAAGTTACCTCAGAAGCTCAAGGGAAAGCATGAGTGAAGCTGTTAATATTTCACTTCCTTTGTTCTCTGAAAAGAAGGGCAAAGAAAGATATAGCTTGCTGTTGCTTAGAACAAAGCAAGTGAGATTTTTTGGCTTTGGACTTTTTCTCTATTCACATTAGAATTTGCAACATGGGAAGGGTCATAGGTGGGGACATCCCAGTCAGGCACCTGTGCCAAAGTGGGGAAGAAATGGCAATGGTTGAGATGTTTTGGCAAACAACGATACGGGGAATTCTTCTCAACTGTAACTTCATGAGTGGGCTCCCCTGTGTAACCAAGTCTTTCACAGACTCAATAGAGTGACTTAATCTCAGTGGTTTCATTTCACACTTGTTAATAAGGTTAGTAAGTTAGTCTTTCTTTCAATTACTTTGCAAGTATACCTTAAGAAAGGAAGCATAAAGGTGGAGAAGTGCTGGAAATACCCTAGGTATAAAGCAGTTATTTTTGTTTGTGTGTTAGTAAGCATTTTATTTCAGTTTTGGTGCATTATATCTGCACAAACACAGGTGGCAGGCAGTGACGTTTATACATATCTTCCAGAGAGGAGCAATGCGTGATGATTTGGTGAGATATCAGTGCTTTGTTAAAATTCTCCAGGTATAACTGGGGACTTTTCTGTAATCAAATGAGTAGGTAGAGGATATAGGGTTTTGTTTTCAGTTGTGGGTTTTTTTCTTTTTTTTTCCTTCCACAGGCAGGTTGTTATTACTGCTGAGAAGATGGGAGATATAATGCAAATGACAAAATCTAGATTATGTCTGTATTACCAAGAAGGAGAAAACACAATCAAATGGAAAAGAGAAGCACCAGGAGAAGTCTTGACAAGGTCACAGTGCATGCCAAAGAAGCTGTGTGACCAGGAAGGTGTATCATATCTAACACAATTAACAAGGCTATTTAAATGTGAAAAAATCATGGTTCTGCAAAAATTTGACTGAAAACATTTGAAGAAAGGTATCTATCAAAGATTAGCAACAGAGAGCAGGGAGGAATACATATATATATATTTTCCTTGTCAGAAAAGTATTTTCCAGTCATAAGAGTGTCTTGTGCTGCATGCTGATCTCACAGATGGTGCAGTAAATCAGGGCTAACTCTGAAAGTGTCAGTGGAATTATCTGTGTGTAAATGGTATCTGAATTGGTCCCTAGCTGTGAAACACAGGGATTGCCTTGGGGCAGAAACACAGATAGGAGAACTGAAGGGTTTTTTCCCCTCCCTGCTCCCCCTATTTTATTTTTTTTTTTTGCGTTGGAGTCTGACTCATTTTGTGGCTTTGAGTATTTTGCATAATTCTTTTGCCTTGGTTTCCTCCCTGCAAAGTCGACTGACACTTCCAGGCAAGCTCTTGAGAGTAAAAGTTTGATTATGGAAATTACAATGGAAATGCTTGTTTGCTACCGTTAATGGAAGTACTATAATACATTAGAAAATTCCAGCTAAGTCAAGGGACTTTGAGGGCAAAGGGCTCCACAGATTTACCAGTATCTGGTTTTTGAAGTACCAGCTATTATTCCATATGATGAAGAGAACTTTCAGCTTTGAGGGAAAGATACCACCCAACAGTGAAGCAAAGAATAAAATCCTGTGACTGCATGGGTCAGACTTCAAAACTTGGTATAAGTTCCTTGTGACTTACATGTGAATTCCGTGTCAGGCAGTAGTGACCACAAGCCCTTCTTCTTTGATGTTCTATTTATATTAAATTTGATGGGGTTCTGCAATATCTTTGTAGATGCATGGGATTTTAGACATCTTATCTCTTAAGGAGATACTGTGGGCAACAGTCTGATGCACTCTCTGCCTCTCCTTCGTTTCTCTTTCAAAAGAGACACCTAAATTTTGGTTAAAGATTGTGATGGGTGGAGCTGGTACTATAGAGTTGTCTATACAGTGTCAGTAATAGTCATTAAAGTACGTGGGCATGTTACCTCAATAATCTTATTTAAATCTAATGCAAGGGACGCTCACATATCAAAAATCCTACCTGTGTACTACATAGGGGCTGATGTGCTGCCAGAAGGGAGCAGCAAGCTGGCAACCTAGTAGCGGTGATAGATCAAAGCCAGAGAGTGATGTTATCCTAATGTCTCAGATAAATAATCAAGGACTAAGTAGAAGAAAAGAGAGCTTCTGAATTTGCACAGTCTCTGGAAAGAAAAATTCAGAAGCCTGCTCACCATGAATACATCCTTCAGCTTTCTAATAAAGGGGGCTGGGATGTGCCGGCAGCAGAAGTTTCCTGGCCTTTACTATGACTCTGGACATTGAAGATGGGATTAATTTTGCCTAAATGTGTCCAGGTGTCTGGCCTCTTTCCACAATCAGTGAAGAAAAAGAAGGTGATTTATACAACCCGTTTCTATCCCTGGGCTGGAGAGGGAACCCAGTTAGACCAGACACTAACTCACAGACAGATAAAATTAGCAAGATGAATTGCTCTTTTACTGCTTCATATGTTTAAAAAATTGCACACTTTACCCACAATTGTGTATAAGTTCTCTGTTTTACACAGAGAGAAAAAAGTGAGTCTGAGGTGAACTGACTTCTTCCATAGACAGATAGCAACACAACGGAGGTTCAAGCACAGATGCATCTAATTCCAGGACCCACCCTTCTTCTTATTCCCCTCCACCCTGCTGCCTTTTAGCTTATACTGCCTCCCAAGGACAACAAATAACTACTCACTGTGCAGGAAATCATTTCCACTTCTCCTCATGGTCATAAAGGAGGGTCAAAAATATGGCTGGGTGGACAAACGCAGCCAGCTTCATCAGGCAGGTTTTGAGATTTAGGATTGCTTGTGGGATGTCCAGGACTTATTACCAAACTCAGCCAACTTCAGTTTCCTAAAGGTAGGGTGGCAAGTTTCAGAAAATTGGGTTTGCAAAGGATTATGCAGTGATTTACCTGCCTTGCCTGACAACAGCATTGCATCATTGCTGTTGCTCTTTTTGCTGAGCATATGGAAGCTGAGTGCTCCCTGGCTAGTATCCAGACATCCAAAAGTTAAATTGATGGGAATTGCCATGAGGCTTCTAGCTAATGGGAGACATAAAGAATGAAGCCTGTTTTATTTTTGCTTGTTTCTTCTCTTATGAGAGTTTTCTTCACAGAACAAACCTAGATATGACTGTGTGTGGCATATTTCTTCTGTGTTTTCCCCTTAGGGATGACTTACGCCAAGTTGTGATCTGTTTTGCTGTTCCAGCCCATTGGGCTCATCAGTTTAGTCAACTGACTTTTTAAATGACCCTATTTTTCCTGACTTTGGAAGAAGTGGCAAGAATCTAATTGCACTTCTGGGCATAGGGTATAATGTCAGGGCAGCGGGACTAAGGGAGGGGAGGACTTAGTTTCTCAGAAGGGGAAGAGCTCGCTGGCCATATTTATTGAGGTGGCTTGGGTGATTTGCATGTCAGACATCAGTATACAGGATACGCTTTAAGCCACATAGCTGGTGTCTGCACAATCAAGTGTGGGATGCTTAGTGGTTTCTTATCCGCAGGGACAGATGTTACAGAGAAGCTTAGATATGCACCTGTAGCTAGATTAAACATTTGAGGGCCTATCTTCTTCAAGCCATTAGAGCCTGGGGTCCCTCTTCACAGACTGCTGTATGTGAACTCTCTGGACCAAACTGGAGATTAATAGCTCTGCAGATGGAGAAATATTTTTTTCCTAAATCGCAGTTCTGTTTCATTTTATGTTGCTTGCTAGATTAAGTTTTAGAGCTCTCTGAGGTTTGTGTTTTTTAATGCAAAGTAAGATCAGAAATTTTTACTGTCGTACAGTTTTGAAAGCTTTTTTTTTTCTTTTTTGCCGTAAGCAAAGCTCAGGAAATCAAAGTTGATTCATTTTTAAGCAGCAAGTGATTTAAACCAAACAATGCTTTTTGATTTACGATAATGAAAAAGATTGCAGAGTGATGACAGGTCAGATGAAAACTCACACTGCACCGATTTTTATGGTAAGTATCATTATATTCATGCACTCAACTAATTCTCCACTATCAGCTTTATTTGTGGGTTTTATTTATATGAAAAATTTTTATTTAGAGAATTTATTGCAAGGGTGTGATTGACAGCCTTGGAAAAAGCAGTGTGCTATTCACAGAATGGATATAAAATTTCCTTGTGCAGCCCTGACAGTGTGCCACAACTCATCAGGACCACAACAAAAGAGTAAAAGAACATGAGACCATCTTTTTCTTTGGTCAAATTAAAACTATAGCCTGGTATCCTGTCTTCTACAGTGACCCAAATATTTTCTCCTGAATATTTCCCCAGTCACCAATAATTTGTGGCTTAGAGATTTCCCATGCTCACACACATAGGCATGCTCACGCAGCACTGCCACACACACACAAAGGATACACAGCATCCTGTGGCAAGACATTCCATTTCTTATTTGCATTTCCCTTTCTTTTTGATTGTTTTTTCTTCTGTAATCTGCAGATTTTGTTCTGTGTTCCCTAGTTTTGGACTGAAAAGGGAGTACCCATATCCCTATCTCTGTGCTACTCTCTGGGAGGTCCATTTGGTTTCTGAACCTTTTCTTCAGCAACGGAATTTCTTTTTGTACTAACTTTGGGCCTAGATTTGACTTAGAGGATGACCATTAAAAACATTAAATGTTCTTGAACACTAAAAGGTAAAGTCAGTCCCAATCATAAGAATTTTTTTTTATCACCTGTTTTTTGATATTTAAGCTAAATAATGTATTTTACTTCTCTTGTGGATTTATAGCTGCTGGAAGTACTTCTCTGTCATGCTTTCAAACTGAGTTGGTTTTTTTCCTGTACCATAAATTTAGACCGCCTTTTGCTTATTTAAACTTAGCTTTCATGAATCTGCTTGACTCCAGGAGCCAGAGTTTTAAGAAATGGGTCAAGTACAGTATAACTGGAGAGAAACCCATAAGAGCTTGCAGCACCAGGATATTTTCAGTGCTGTAGTTGTTTTCTTTTCAGAAAACTCATTCAGGAAACATCTAAACCATGCTGTACTTAATGTAGGCTGCTCCAGAGAACCGCATCTGGATTTCATGTTTAGGAAAGAGAAACAGTGAAAAGTAGGTTTGAAAAGGCCCTGTTAGTATCATCTGGCTCATCCCCCTTTCTGAGATAGGATTTCTGTGCAGTTTGTTTGTCCAAGCCGGCCTTAAATTTTCTCCTGTGACAGAGAGTCTGCAGCCTTGCTAGATAACTTATCCCAGTGCTTAACTATCCTTATCGCTGGAAAGTTTTCCTAATGTCTCAACTAAGTCCCTCTTGCTGCAGCCTAAGCTCATTATTTCTTATCCTACCCTCTGCAGAGATGAGAAATGTTTATTTGCTTGTTCTTCGCAGCAGCCTTTAAAAAAGCATTATCATGTCCTTCCTCAGTCCTCTGTTCCCTACACTAAACAACCACCATCCTCCTCTTTCTTCTCACAGGCCATAGTTTCTAGATCACTGACCATTCACCTTTCCCACCTTTCAATTTCCTTGTTTCGGTGTGTGTCTTTACTGAGGCATGAAAGTGGACCCAACTGTTTCTTTGGAGAGGACATCATGCCTGGGGTGGTGCTGCCAGCAGAGGATGGACCATTTCTCACATCCTACTGACACAGCCTTTCTGGTCATCCCACAACATTTTATTTTACCCACAGCAGCACCTGAGCCATGCCTGAGAGCTGTTTTTCCTCTTTGTCCACTCCTTCAGGCATGGTTGCCCTGCCAGCCAGGCCCTTCCACCTCCTCCCACTGAAGGGCAGCATTTCACACTTACCCTCTACTTCCTTCTTTCCTGCGCTTGTCAGATCTGCCCAGACCACTGATGTCTGACACACTTCGCAGCTTATAAAAGCAAGGCACTAAAAAGATTTATCCATATCTTTAAATGAGGTAAGCTGTTTCTGGCAGTCAGTGGTTTTCACCTCTGTCTGACCAGCTTTCATAAGGAATTGCTCCATGCTTGTCAAACACTGTGGAGCACATGCTGTACTTGGTACTCCTTGCTACTGTACAATGCAGATCCCTCTGGGAAGTTGATGAGTCACTTTGGTACTACTTCTCCAAGCTACTGCAGCTCCCAGATGTCAGCAGGCCTCCTAGGAGAATATACTTGGCATTTCTGTCAAATCTGAAGGAATTAAGTGAGTACCTTTTATTACTGTCCATTGCCAGGACATCAGGAAACTGACATGCTCTCATTCCTACACAAGCACAAAGCCTGCAATCTAATGTCAAGGACTGAAGGAAATCCTAGAAAATTTGTGTGCTAGAACTGTCTTGCCATTTATTTCTTGTTACTCCCTACAGCACTCTCTCCTCAGCTCCCTCTCACTCCTTCTTCAAAGAGGACAGGGCAGAGATGAGGAAGACCTGACAAATTTATTGAAATGGCTCTTTGCAAGGCAACTGATAAACTTTTTTCAGGTAAGCAGATAGACCTGTCATTTATGAAAGGAACATTAATGAAATCCATCAGTGCTGGGTGTGCTGCTCTTTATGACTGTCTGCTTGTTTTCTTTATTTTTGTTATTGCCAGGAAGATCATAGATCTGGTGGATGGGCAACTGGCCAAAACAGAAGGAGAATGGGGAGTGGAGGATAAGATTGCCTGGAGCATGCAGGTTACACGGTTCATGATTTTCTGCAGAGATTGAGACTGAGCTGGCTGAGACTGAACTGGCTGAGACTGTAGCTGTATTACCTTGAACAAAAACCATCTCATCAATAGTCATATTCTGCAGGCCTGTCAATCGCTCAGGCTTGTCAAATTACACCATGTCATTTTTATTAGCTTGATGTCTGGAGAGCTATCTCAACCATTAGAAAAGGTGGTTAAAAATACATCAAATGATTTGTATGTAACATAACATTGCTCTTGGGTTGCCAGCCTCTAAAAACTTTCTGTTGTCACCCCCAGTGCATCATTCGCTCCTGAGTAGCAGCTTTTAATATAAAATAAAAGCCATTAGCAATGCTATATGCTAAAGTGCTCAGAAACTGGCCTTACTCATATTTTGTTTGGCTGCCAATAGCTTTAATCAGAGTTACCTTTACTGAGTCATCAGTGTGACTAATACCCTTGTGAGGCCACCTAGAATAGACTTTCTCTGAAACAGCTTGTCCTCTTCCCATAGAAAGAGCTACCTCTGATCCATAAAGGCAACTATGGAAAATCCCTTTGGTCTTCAATTGTATCATAGTCTACATCACAGAAGTAAGACAAGTAAGTAAAAACGTTGGTGTGTTTCCTTAGGGACATCATTAAGTGTTCTGCTGAAAGGAGTAGTGTTTGTCATTTCTGTTGCAGAATAAAATTAGTAAAGTGACTTGTCCAAGCTCCCATTCTGAAGTGGCGACAGACTTAGGATTAGGATCAGTCACCTGAATCCAAATAAAAAGATTTACTTACTAAAAATAATAATAATAAAAAAAATCCTAGCTTCTCTAAAGCCATCGCACTGGATTTTCACATTCACTTTCTTTTGGAATATTGACATATCATTCCAAATATCCTACCCTGTTTATACCTCCCCTCTCCAGTACACCTCAATTACCACATTTCTGCATGTATTGACTATGTGTTAATTGCCTAAAAACTTTTAATTCAAGCAGAGTTGCAGCTTGTTTGTAGGTATGGCAAAGAGAAGAGGGGTATTACCAGACATGGACCTTTCTTTTGGAGACAAGAAAAAGATTCTTCGGACACAGAGTCATGATTTTTTCTGTCATTGGTGTAGAGTGCAGTAGAAGCATTTTTCCACTAATAGGCTATTTGGAGCTTAAGGATATTTTAGGGAACATTATTTTCAATGTAATTCAGTTTCTCTGGAAGGTGAGTTTTATATGTTAAACCCATGACAGTCCAGCAGATCCAGTCAAGGCACTTGTGTATTTTGAGTGATTTGAGAATTTCTGATAGCAATTTAGGCATTTTATTTTTAATTTTCTTATTGATAATGGTGGAAAGATATCAAAGAGCATTGTGGCCTCACAAATGTCCAGCTGCCTTGATACAAAATTTGCTCACAGCTCTACATTTAGCTGCGGGTTACTAGAGCCTTGGAATACCCATTCGTGTGTGTGTGTCTCTCCCTTTGTGCAGGTGCCAGCCAGTGCAACCCTGGGACTACTCAGGCTAAAAATTAGTTTGCTTGTATACTGCTGTTAAGCTAGCACATGATGGTGATTTTTGTTGGGTTGGCACATGGCCTGGCAAAACCAGCTGGGAAAACAGCACTGAGTCAGGGGCTGCGGGAGACTGAGGAGGAGGAGGAGGAAGTGTGAGAGTGGGACAGTCACGGGGGAAGGGATTTCCAACATTCACAACAGTGGTTAAAGATTCCCCATTCTGGTGCCTTGTGAATACATACAGTAGAGCAGTTTCTTTTTTTTTTTTTTCCAATATTTTAAGTGATGCAGTCACTGGAGACATTGGGTGGCATCAGTCATGATTAGGCAGCGTAGCCTGAGGGACTACTGCGGCACCTCAGCTGTATAAGCTAACATAGCATGTGTCAGCATTTTTAAATTTAAATACTTATCAAAAGATTCCTTAATATTGTCACATAAATACACATATAAACGTGTATATATATGTGTGTACATATATGCCACTTAAAAAAGCTGTATGTCTTCTGCCTTCAACAATACTTCACATTCCAACAGAAAACTGCAGACATGTTTGTGTTGGATTAAATATGTTCTGATCTAGGACTACCTATTTTTCCCTTTCTATTTAATGAGATTCCTCTAACAAGATCTGGGAAATAGTGAGGGTTGGTTGTTTTTTTTTTTTTACTTTCTTCCTTTGTGCTTTAAGTAACCTTTAAGTAACCTTTATGCTTCCATATGGCTTACATGACTCAGACTGTATCATTTATAGCATAAAAAGTTACAATTAAAGACCTAGATAAGACTAACGAGTTGACTAAGGCAGACAGAAGTATTCTTTCCTTAAATGAAATTCTAACTAAATTTTAAATCTCCAAAGAAGGCGTAAATTCACAGTGCAGTATTGATTACAAAGAGTTCATTTCCCTAATGAGTCAATTCTGAAAAATTCTGCGATGCCTAACCAATGAAGGTTGCATGGCTTGATGTGGTCATGTCTTTCTGCACGCTTTGCTCTAACATGTCATGAAAACTGCATTGTTTTTGTTAAAGATGCTAAGTGATTTTTTAAGAACCCATTCTTTAAAGCAGAAGATTTTTTGACATTACCCAGGATGTTTATACACTGTTTGAGCAGTTGTCACTCATTAGTTTTGTATTTTCTGTTCTTGGGGGGTAATGTTCACCCAACTTTGATTTACGACTGTTTGTAATAGAAATGTGCTGTTCTCAAGTAAAAGAATATGTTTTCACAGTACTAATCTAAGAAATGCTTTTCACTTTTATCTTTTACTTTCAATACCTGAGGTCAAGTAATCCCAACGAGGTGGCTGAAGGCAAGGAGGGAAAAGGGCGTGCTATGGCTGCAGGGGGAGGTACAATCCTGATAACCTACTTGACATTTTTGTGTTTGGTCAAACCAAGATATTGGAGATTGTCAAATTGCTGTTCTCTTTCTTTTGTTGCATATAACCTTATCTCAGCAGCTGCTCTCAGAGTCCACACCACATACTAAATGGCTGAACAGTCTGCATATCTATCTATCTATCTATCTATCTATCTATCTATCTATCTATCTATCTATCTATCTATCTATCTATCTATCTATCATTTTTCAGTGAGTACAGATTTGTCAGGGAGAAGGAAAACTCAGAGAGAAGTTGGTGTAAAGTCCTGTAGTGAAGAAAGTCTTGTAATGCACAGATCTTTGAATTCCTACATGTGCTGGGCTTTGGCTTCCCAGAACCACAAAAAGCTCTAACTGATTTCAAGAGAAGAGGTACTACAGAAGAGAAAAAACCTTCAGGAAAATGCAAGTGTGTGACCCTCTGTGCTACCAGTCAGAGGGCAGAGCTCTGCTCTTCATGCAAGTGCAGGTCCCTCTCCTGAGGTCTCCTGAGTGCTCTGGACCATCCACATGAGTAGTTCTCAGGGCTGCTGAAATTTGAATGCAAGTTTGATGTTCTTTCTCCTTCAGAGAAGCATGTATTTATTCAGGTTGCTTTAAATTATGTTCCAGCTATTTCATACTCAGGATGTTTCATACGCAGGCTAAAATATAAAAAGGTCACATACAGTAATTAAAAATATATTCTTCTTGTGAAAACTTAAGGGAAAATTTAAGCTTTAATTAAGTTAGAAAAAAATTTGAAAAGCATAATTTTCTTATTCAACAGCTATTCCTTGAATGTACTTTGCTTTGGGCACACACACTCAAAGATACAGTAATGCATTTGTTTGCTTTTTAAAACAATTATTAAATATGTTACAAATTCTTTATCTCTGTGTGCAATCAGCTGGTGAATGAAACATGAGCCTGGAGGAATTGTGGTAAGAAATTTTAAAATTGCTGTGATATAAAGAGAGTGACAGGCGTTTCATAAATGTGTGTACATGGGTCAGGATAGGTCAGTATAAAGATTTTAGCAGTGGGATGACTATTATGTACATCTTGAAAAGCAAGTTCTCTGGTTCTTAGTGCACTATGTAATTTTTTAATGTAACTATATATGACCTGTCTCCCAGAAATGAATGGCCTTAGTTGATGCAGGGCCTCAGACAAGCATTCTGGGGTGTATACATATATATAAATATAAAATTTACCAGTCTTTCTTCCCTCCTAACCCCTGGAGACCAGGTTTCCTTCCTCTGCCAGCCTCCAAACGCACATCTCATCTCTGCAAAACACAATCCCAGACCTCAGCCAGTCCTGTTCCTCAGTTCCTTATCTGCCCTGTTTCACCAGCAGGGTGCTAAAGACTGTGCCCACATGTTTTCTTTTAAGAAGTCCAATTCATTTGCTTTGCCCTCAATTTCCATTGGAAAACAGAAAAATTCGCCTCACACCTGAAGGTATTTTCCAAAATTCATCTTGGGAAAGTTTCTGAAAGCATCATTTCTTTCTTGCCTATGACACAGGGGCAACTGTCTCCTTTTCCTTATCTGGGAGTTGACTAGAAAGAATCTGTTGCTTTTACAGCTGTCAGGTCTATCTGACAATATTTGTCCTTGTATTCACTTGCATGCTGCAGAAGGCTGCAGAAGGCAGATGCTTCATCCTTTTGTTTTCCTGGTCTCAGATCCCCAGGAGATTGAAGAGAATTAAATAAAATATAGAAAATATTTAGCATCAGAGGTTTCAGTATTGATAAGAGGTTTAATATGTTGTAATTGTTCAAGACTTTGCTATTTTCTTGTGGGCCTGTTTCTCTCTCATTATAATTAAGTTCATGGTGAATTCTAGATAAATATGACATCTAATGCAATCCTATTCCTGCTGCTATGGAGACATGCCCTGTTGACTGTGTCTACTTTACTTTGGTCTACAAAGCATGATACATTCAGCATGCTTCTGCCAGATCTTCGTAGCTCCTGTCTTTGTTGTTAATAGCTTAACATGCATGCAAGTATAATACTTGACAACTTCACACAACATTTTTCTTCATTAAATCACTTTGCCAGTGCTCAGTTAATGAAGCCCGGTCAGTGTGGGTTTAGGAGGGAAGGGCCTTTTACAATACAGGAAAAATGGTGAAATTGAAAGACAGAGACATAATAGGCTTAAATTTTCTGAGGTGTTCAGGTGCCTAAGAGCTGGATTTCATGTTATGGTCTCTCCAGTGGCAAAGCCATTTAAAAAATTTTCCTGTTTCCTCCCGCAGTTCCACCTGCCATTTGTCCTTGCCTCAGCCACAGCAGTTCTGGAAGGCACATCATCAGCACTGTGTTGCTTAGTGTACATCCGGGCCCCATCTCCTTATCCAGTCCTTCAGGAGGCCTGATACCAATGGCAATTTTTTCTTATAAAGATGGAAGCAAAACCAAACCAGGACTCCAGACTTCTCTCAAGTTGACAGGGTGACAGTCCCTCTCAAAATAAGCATGTGATCTTTGCTGTGCATGCACAGAAGGAGACAACCTGTCATCCTGCCTAAAGTGAAGAAATGTTTTGTAAGGGTAAAACAATGCAAACAGCCCTATTTAAATTTCCCTGTGTTTTTTTTTCTTTTTTTTAAATTTATTTTGCTTTGTTTCTTGTTTGTTTTGTTTTAAATCTGCATTTTTTCAGTGACCTCCTTAAACCATGACTTCACAAAGAGGGGACAGGGAGGAGTAGGAATTAGTGCCTGAGATCAGAGAGAGGGCAAGAGCTTTGCCAATAAAGTATTCATATTTTGGAATCATTTCTGTGGAGATAAATGGGAGTTTAGTATAGAAAAACTAGAGGCAATGTGTGTGCAAATCTGTCTATATTAGGTCAACATGAATACTAAAATCTCCAGTTGGTCACAGCTCTCTACTTAACAACTTAGCAGGCTGGGATACGGGACCCTGCGCTTGACTTGCTGTTTAAGATTGGAATTCCAAGTGTCCCTAGGAAAGCAAGGGCAAACTCCCATGGAACCACCTTGTCACACTGCCTACACCATGGGGTCCATGTGTGGTGTCAGCTTTATGCACTGTTTCACATAATTTTTATTTCTGCCATTTTCATATAGATTTTAATAAAGGACATGTTAATGAGGACTGAATGACATTTATTATCCAGACAGCATACCATGGCCACTTAGCCTGATGGATTGGTAATAACATGTCTCAGCTCCATACCATTATTCAGTCCTTAATTAGGAATTTTTCCTTAGTAAAGGCTGAACACCATGCAAGGCTTTCAGATTTACCTTCTGTTCTTCATAAGGGGCAAGCACTTCTTGTGCACACTCCAGAGGACACTGTCTTTCACCAATGTCTGTGAAGGGCTTTGCTCTAATTTCTCATCCAGAAGACTTTAGTGCACAAGGACTGTGTCTACACACAGGAGAAGACCCAGACAGACTAGCTGTGCTAGTTGGTCCTTTAACTCTTTTAATTTTAAAATGTATTAGAGTTACTTTATTTTTCCAAGTGTGGAAATCAGGACATGCCTGTAGAAAACATCTAGGGCTTATTTCTAGGTGTGTTCATCCTCTTTATATCCCCAGTCTTATTAACTGGGGTTTCTTTCTTTTTGCTGGACCAGCAAACCTGTAGTTACATGGTCAGAGTCTTGCCAAACTGCTGTAAGAGCTGAACTCCCTCTTTTCATGGCATCTGAAGAAGATGCTTGTCCTCTCAGAAAAACACTGTGGGCATCCCGGCCAAAATAAAGCTCTTGTGACATGGACAATTACTGCATCAGGAAAGACCTCGAAGAATATTTCTTTCTGTGAGCAGTTGATGCAAAATGACTGTAACTGCAAACTGATAGCAATCACTCAGTGCCTTCTATCATGTAAAAGAAAATTGTACTTTGATCCTTTGGGAGATGCATTTGGATGTACCTAGTCATGGAATATTTAAAGGAGCCTTGGGGGGAGCTTCTGGTGACAGAGTTTAGTTTTCAGCCACTACCTGTGGTAGCTGCAAACTGCCATGTTTACTTTTCCTCTCCTGAGGAGATAAAATCAAAGACTGTTTTCAGTGATGATGGGGCCTTGCCCTGTAAAACAACTCTCTCTGTATATTACTGTAGTGTAATATTTGTGGGGAGGCAAAACTGAGCAAATCAGATTTGTTTACAACAAATAGAACTTGCTCCTTGGAGGCTGTCGTGATGCAGCTTCCCCAGTTCAAAATGATGCTAATTTGCTCTCACCTAGTTACCAAAGGGAGGCTCTGTGATTTCAGATATGTCACCTGCTGGAAATGACTAGAAGACTGAAAATATATTCAGTTCCTCAGGGAGCATTTTTTATCCTTTTAAATGAGTTCTTGTGTGAAAAGGTATTTGATAGACTATCCCCAGTGTAAGATAAATAGTTTCCGTGAGTTCAGGACTAATTATCCTCAGGGACACAACAGAATGAAGAGCTAGATGAGCCAGAAATAAAATGGTATCTCTTGGCCATAGTGGGAAGGAGGCAGTTACACTCCTACCATACATGATTAGCTTGTTACTGTTGGAGAGAAAATGACCAGCTTTCTCATACAGAGCCTCCACAAATAACGAAGCACATGTGAACTGCAACAGCACTCCTGCTCTGTTGTGCATAGGTAGGTGTACGTCACTGGCAGCCTTTGCTGGTTGTATGTATTTCAGACCAAAGTGGATCTTTAGGTAGTCAAAAGAGAGAACTTTCTAAGCATGTGGCATTGCACATGTTTTTCTTGTTTACATAACATACATGTTTAAAACACGTATCTCTTACTGAAGGATGAGAGAGCATGCTTCTGTTGTTCTTTAAAATTCAGGAATAAAATGAGGTTTTGTCATATTTGTCCAGTGCTTGAAATCTTTTTCTATTTCCGTTAACTCTTCTGTTTTCCTCAGTTATTTTTCATTGACATTAACTCAACATTTGAGGCTCCAGGTTGTGACTGGAAGCAGAAGGGAAAATGAATGTTGAAATTGCTCTTGTAGTCTGAATGAAACCAAATGGAGGTTTAATGAGAATTCCAAGGAAAAATTAATTTTTACAGCTTAGGGGTAAGGTGTTTTGTTGTTGGGGTTTTTTTTTCCTCCCCTCCTAAGCCAAAACTCCTGTTAAAACCAAATGTTTGAGGTGAATTGCCTGAGTAAGGACTGCAAGATCTGGCCAAATTTTGCAGAATGAAAAGTTCATTTGCTTCTTAAACTCTGGATAAACATCTGAACTCTGTGCCACATTCCTAAATTAGATCATTCTCAGCACAAGCTTCACTCCAGCATAAACCCAGCCAGACCATGCGATGGGCTGTGCTGGGGAAGGCTGCCGTGGGGCAGAGTTTCATCTGTGGGGCCACACAGGATGTGTGGGGAGCACCAAGACCTTGTAGTAGGGGAGGGGGGCAGCAGAAAAGGTGAGGGGAGAGGGCAAGAGGCAAGAGGTGTGCAGTTCACCCTTGTTTGTCAGGTTTGGCCGTGTGCCACCTTGCCCACCAGTGCTGTGTCGTGCAGCCAGAAGGTGAGGAAAGCCTGGAGCACCACAGTGCTGGCCCCAGACAGGAGGGATGGGCACAGTCTTTTGTCTGGCTGAGGGCACATCTCACTATGGTTGCTATTTATAGCTGGGGCAGATGGAGTGGGATAGCACACACAGCCCCCATGTCCCTTACCCTAACTGAAGAGCAAATGCTTCCACTGGAGAGAGCATTTTCCCTCTGAGCTCTTCCAGATGCCACTCAGAAACCGCTTTTTCTAACCAGAGCTCATTTGTATCAGTCCGCTAGAACAGGGGCTCGGACCAGAGCGAAGCACTGTGGGAGCTAACACCAGCCACAGTGGTCCTCCACCCCGCCTCCTGGGGTAGGGCCAACACATCAGCAACGAGCTCCTCTAGGAGCCTGTTTGGAAGTGTTTGTTGATGAAGTTGCCAAATAGAGAGACATAAAAATAAGAAAAGTCCCAGCTTAGCATGGCATATTAGCAAAATGTTGAGTCTGATAGCTCAGACTACCTTTGAGAGCAAGATGTGCCTGGGGAAGTGTGAAAATAGGGCTTGTCTGGCTGAACAGGTTCTTTTTGACATTATCCATTCCTCCAGGCCCTTCCGATGATGCTGCTGTCAGCACTGGGGAGCTGCTTCCCACCATCCCAAGGATTCCTAGATTTTAAACAAGTGTTATGAAAGTAAAGGCGATGCTCATAAATTAAGATTCTCTAAGGGGGATGCTTGCAACTTTTGCATTCACATCTTGCAGTCAGAAAGCTATGAATTTTCTGATTTTTGTTACACTCTGATAAGATTAAAAAAACCCCACAGTTATATTTGATCCTGCTGACTGAGTTGCAGAAGTAATTTCTTGTTCAATTGAAATCTAAAACTTTGGAGGTTTCATGTCCACTGGGATGTAAAGTAATTTATCAATTCCCATGAACTTCAGCCACCAATCAGGGAAGTTTTTCTTTTCATTTTAGCAAAAAGGATAATGTATAGTACCCTCATTTTATACACTGACAGGAATTTCAGAATGCAAGAGCTCTCTGCCTGGTTGGGAAAAACCTGTTATTTTTCTAAGAAAATCAGGACTTTGTATTTGGTCTGCAAATTTTATGAGGAGGAGGATTCAAAAGTCAAAACCTGTATGTTTTGATACTTGCCCACTTTAAGTAACTTTGATCAGCTTTGTGGGAGCTTTTGGCCTTTCAAGCCTCTGATATTTGAACCTACAATTCTGCACGTCTTTTGGGTGTTGCTCTTCTAAAACATAGACATTTACTAATGGCCTTATTATGGCTGCAGATTACATTTTTTCCAAGGCAGGCAGGCAGGAAAGGAGAGGCTGTCAACCCCCTACAAAAACAAGAATAGTGACATGAACTGTGCTCATTTCTTGTAAAGATAAAGAAAACACAAGAAATGCAGAGAAGAAGCATTTTGAAGGTTAATTCTCTGAAATTCCTACATTAGAACATTTGAAGGAGGAGAGACTTTCTATTAGTCAACTGTATTGATTTCTGCCACAACGGAAAGTGGGAGAAAAAATATTTACTGTGCTAAAGTGTTGGAGCTTTCAACCAGTTCATATTGAATATTGTGTCCTGTGGTCTCCTCTCCTTGGTGTTCCCTCTGCGGAAAGGAAGACTGGAAGAGACACTAGGGCAAAGCAGTGAGCGGGAGCTGCTCTGTGCTTGTCAGTCTCCTCAAGGGAAACCATCACCTTCTCCTCACTGTTAGCAATGGGTCACAAAACAATCTTCGTTCTTGTGACATATCAGGTCTCACTATAATTAAAAAGTGATAACTGTTGCTTGTTGGCCTGATGTCTCTACATGGCCTTCTCAAGTGCTATGAGTACTTGCAAGCATAGTTGCTAACATGGTCAAAAAATTAGTTGATCTATTTCAAGCTGCTTGATACTTGGACTGAGTTGCATGGGAAATTATGTCATGTGTTTGGGTAAGCTGGAGTAAGTGTCTTAGTTTTTAGGGGTTTTACAAACATTAAACTATTAACATGAACTGTTTGCTTTCTTAACAAAAGACAAGGAAAAACAAGCTCAGACTTTAAACTTTTGAAGGTGAAGATTGATAGATGGATAGATGTATTTTATAGTGTGGCTCTACTCAGAAAAGCAGCTGTCTAATGACGGTGTATTCTTCCTCAGCATGACTGCTACTTGTGTGGATTCAGTCAGATCTTTTTTGCAGAAATAAGTCTTGACTGCTTTTACTCATTAGCCCTACAGAGGCTACGTAGCTAAGCAGCAAATACAGCTAAGAGCTAATGAGCTAGATTTTTCACTGGTGAGCACTGAAGCCTCAGCAGCTGAGATCTGCAAACTATTGATTGCTCCTTACAACAAGGGGGTAGTAGCCAAAATGCCATATTTCTCAAAAGAAATTAATCCCAAATAAACCCAAACAGGCAGCCTGTGTACTTGACTTTGAAGTTTTAATACAATTCTAAGTCTGAAAAATAAAATGAAACAGTAATGAAATGGAAAGCTGAACTTGAAAGAACAATTTTAGGTTTACCCTTTCAAGGCTATACTTTAGGATACATTTATTTTCATCATTACTAAATTTTTTGTAACCAATAGTTCTTTTAATACAAATTGGATTTCACATTGACGCTAAATAGATGATATATTATATAGAAGGCTTCCTAGATTTGATTATTAAGGCTTTTGCTAGAAGAGTTCAATGTTGAATCATTCGTGTTTGAAACTGCAGTATGTGGTAAGTTGCCCTAATAGATCTTCTACAATGTTCCTGAAATTAGTCCATGAATTTGTAATCTCCTTTCAAACAGATGAAAATAACTGCTGTGACTGTAGAAATCTGAAACAGAGACTGAAAAGATGTGATACTTTGCAATTTCTGAAAATTATGAGACATACAAATGGGAAAGCATGGGAATCTGTAATGGGAATTGCACTTTGTAAGTCCATTTTTATTAATACATATATAAAATAATCTGTGACATACTGAATTGATAGATTTTTTTTTAACATTACTGAATTTGTAGCCAATGGTAATGATGACATGACTGATACACAGATATTTCTCAATATTATTAAGAATTCGATAAGATACTTCTAACCTGAACAATTATTTCTTAGCAACTTGGGTATAAGCATTATCTCATGCATGAAAAGAGTCTAAATAAATGATGGTGATTTGCAGCAAAAAATTGAATCCTGGGAGGTGCCCAAGTGAGGTGATGCTGGGCAGTGTAATGTAGATTTTGTTTATGGTGTTTATTAATTTTTGCAAGAGAAGTGTAAACTGCACATTAATTATGTTCCACAGGGACTAAATGGGAAGGTGTAGCAGAGGATGGACTAATCACTTTATCACTTGCTGAGCACTCTGAGGTGGTATAATTTACTATAGTCCAACTAAAAGTGGGAATAAATTCTCCCTGATAGGAAATTTATTTCCTGGGCTAGTATGTGGATCCGAGCTTTATTCCCTTCAGACACTCTATATCTATTCTTATATGTCAAGGCTTTTTTGTTATTCTGGGTGTCAAGAGCACTGAATGGTTCTTAAACTGCTTGTAGATGATGAGAAGTGCAAATGAAACAATTTTATTAATAATGAAAAGAGGAAGCGGATAAATATTGAAGATCATGAAGTGATACAAAAAGGATCAGAAAAGGCTGGCAGAGTGGGGACAGGCTGCTGCTGAGCCAAGCATTACTTTATCCCTTGGGTGCAGTAGATTTACAGGGTGTGCTCACCACCATGCTGTGGGGAATAAGGAGGGTATAAGCCACCCACAGAAAAGTCTCACACAAAGGATACAATATGATGATGCACGTTTTTTTTTTTGTAGGGAAATTTCTCTAGTTTTTTTTTAATTCTGGTTCCACCCTGGCAAGGACCCTCTGGCCAGGGGACACTGAGGAGACCCAGGTCTCTCATGGGACAGAGAAGGAAGCAGGGGAAGACAGAAAATCCCCTTTATGGGCAGGCCTCAAATTTTTTGGTCTGGAGAATGGACACGTTTCCCAACCGGAACCTTCTGGAAAGGAGGTATTTTTCTGTCAAAAATGAGTTTTAAGGAATTTTAACGCCTGTGCAAGACCTCAGAAGGCTTTGGGCGTGCCTGGAGGATGGCAGAATTGTGTGGGTGACTGTAGTGGGAGCTGAGCTGGCTTCAATCAGTGTCTTGGATGTCAAAAGCACTGAATTTGCAGGGTACAATCTTCAGCTTTTGGGCAAACTGACCCAGATAAAATGAAGCAGCTACTTGTGCTCAGACTGCATGAAGGGCAAGTGCACCTCAGTACAAGATTCCTGCCCCTAGATCATGTTTTCTGTAAGGAAAGATTTTAGATGTGCAAGTTCAAAGGCAGCCTGGACAGGCAAGGCTGGTGCATCTGAGGCTGCCAAGAATGGTGCCTGTAATTGTAGCAGTATTTATCACATTGCAGTGGAAATTAAAACCCTGTAACTTCTTCTATAGACCCTTTAGATGCTTGGAGACAAGAAAAAACTTTGATTTAAACCATTGGCTTAAGTTACTTAGATGCACGAGAGTGCCTTGAAATAGTTTAAGTATGGGCACACATTTTGTCCTCTTACCTCAGCACGAAAACTTTTAGAAGTGTAGGAAATGAGGTGGTTGGAGTGAGCACACCATAAACTTCTAGAGGGAGATCTTGCCTACTCCTAAAAGCAGGTAAGTAAACTCCTAAAAGGTTCCATGTTATCAGTGGTTTGAGTTAGTGAGATGCCTTATTTATTACTTTAGAGTTTTCCATATTGATGGGTCTTAAATGCACTCCTTTTACAAAAATGTTCATGAGGTTGTTTAAGTCTTGCATAAAAAGTGTAATAAAGTCTCCCTGGCTCCAAGAGACTCTTTAGCAGTCACTTGACACTGGCACTGCCTCATCAGGATTTGGTAAATCAGGTACTATCTGGCAGTTTTGAGTTAGTTCCCCTGTCTTGTCTATTCTTTGAGCAAGTGCTGCTACATATACTGTCATCTTTGATATCCTCTGTCACTTCAAGGCTGGAAAACTTTAAAAATAGAGGGTACTGGGAAGGGGATTGAAGGTCATCATCCTACTGCTTCCAGCCTCAGGCCCAAACCCATGGAGGGGCAGCTGCTGGAATTAACAGTAAAGGCAGAGGGTGGATTCACATTGTGGCATGTGCAGGGTGATGTTACCCTTGCGAAGCATGACGGGCATCCACCTAGCCATGCAGGAAATATGCCTGTGGTTTCTCTACATACACAGGATGTTCATTCAATATAATGCATCCTCTATGACATCTTCTGGGCTGCTCAATAGGATTTAGGGAGGATAGATGTGGTCCACTTGCTCTCAGTTGTCATGTGGGACACCATCTACCCACAGGGTATTGAGGAAAGAGATGTTCATGACCTTCTTTCAACATGGAGATTGCAACTATTCTTTTCTTGGGCCTCCCAAGTCAGGAGTCATCTTGTTCCCTCTTTTCTCACAGACATAAGACCAACAGACTCTGCTTTTCGATCAGAAGGGTGGCATCTAATGGTGTGCCTTGTCTTTTCATTGAGAAGAGCCCATCAACCAAGGTGCCTATGCCATTACACTCACTTAGACATGCCTAAGTTACACTTCACAAGAAGCTAATGTGCCACCAGCACCCATCTGATTTTCTTCTCCTTCTCTGCTGCTGCAGAAATAATATGGCTGAAAATCTTTTGCGGTTCTTGGACTCAGATATATCCTGCAAATGTTAAATGTGGTCTGATTATTAAATGCTGCCTGTGATCTGATTTAGCATAAGTTTGTTGGGCAAACCTCCTGGTGTCATGACTCCTTCAGTGAAGAAAAGTGGATTTTAGAGGAAAAATTGTTTGAAACATTTATTGGGAAGATAGTTTGAAAATAATTACAAGGGGAAACCCTTTGTGTGAAAGACTTGAAATTCCTGCTAAAGTATATAGCAAATTTAAGTTTTTTAATATTTTTCAAAAAACGTTCTTTACATATATATATATACACACACACACACACATATATATTCCTCTTGAAAGCAAAACTTGGGAATTTCAGGCTTTTGAAACAGTTCTCTCTGTCAAGGGCACAAGTCCATAAGTCGTGATTTTTGGATCACTATGCCGTTGAGCTAGTCTAACTCAGGAAGGTGGTAAACATTTTAAACTAGCAGGGATATGCCCGAGGCAAGCTTCAGGCATATTGGCATCATAGCTGCCTCCCTGCTTTGCCAGCAGAAAAGTGGTAACATATAGACTGATTAGAGGAACATGGACAAGGGAAGGAGTAGAGGATCCCAGAAAAAATAAACAAATGAAACCATAAAGAAGCAAGTTTGGGTTTTTTAGGGGTTTGATTTAATTTCCTGGAAAGGTTTTTAATTTTTTACTGCTCTATTTTGAGAGTTTGTCATCAACTACTGTCTCAGTTTAGCCTGAAATCATGTGACATGGCAAGTTTTAACTAAGACTACTCCTGGTTTACTCCCATGTGAATGAGATGACTTGCAAGTGAAATCAGACATTTCTTGTGGAAGCCCTAGTTTTGTATCAGGTTCTTAATTGCACACAACAAATTGGGTGAGAGTACATTTTGTACCTTGTTTTTAATGATATATTGGAGTGCAACACACTTATGAAATTTGTATCTAGTTATGGTTTCCAAACATTGATGATCTTTTAAACTTCATATCTTTGATTTGGATCTATCTAAACATTAAACATTGACATATAATGCTCTGCATATGTAAACATACTTTTTACTTTTCATTTTGTATTAACCACAGGGAGGTTATCAACAAGATAGAGCCAAGTTCCTCACAGCATTGCACACAGGGTCAATAAGGGAAAACAGGCGTTAGATGAAATGAGATGTTCTGTTGGCCTAGAGTCAAATGATGGAGCAGGTTGTCCAAAGAGGCTGTGCAGTCTCTATCCTTGGAGGTTTCAAGACCCAGATGGAGAGCACTCTGGTCAGATCTCTGCTTCGAGCAGCTGGTTGGACTGGTGACCTTCTGGGGTATCTTCCAATCTGAATTCTTATGATTATTAATTACTGGTTTGTCCAGTCTAATTAAAAAAAAATTATGGGCAGTGTTAGATGAAGATGGAATCCCTCTCCCAAACCGGAAATAGTTTAGAAATATAGGAGGGCAGCTGGGATGCTGCCATTGCTTGATGAAGATTAATGTTCAGGAAGACATGATTATGAATCATAAGGATAGCAGCTGAACTTCCTCTGGCACTGGTTGAAATGGGATTTCTACATATTTTTAATGTAATTCTTTGGTCATATTGAACAGGGACTAGACTCCATTCCTTTTCGTTTCATGGTCTCTCCAGTACAGCAGTGCAGAGATCAGTCAGTTGTGAGCAGTTTAGTCGGGTTGAAATGGTAGCAAAAGTGAGGACAAACCAGGTAAGCTGGGGTTTACACTGACAATTCTCTGCTCTATTATAGTTGTTCCCCTGTGATTTTTTCTTTGAAATCTTAGAACTTTTTGAAGAAACTTCTCATCTGCTTTTGGCTCTTTGTTGAAAAGGACATTCAGATCTCCCTCTCAAGGTTTTTTCCCCTCTCCCATTTCACTGCTGTTACTTTTCTTAGCAATCTCCTCAGATCTCCTCCTTTTTCTGGCCCTGCAGGTGACAGGTGTTGCAGCATCCCAGCTTCAGGAATCCCTTCAGGAAGCCCACAACCTCTCCAGGTTTTCTTGCTTAATAGGAAATCCCTGTCCTGAACTCCTGCCCACTTCTGACCCTCACATGGATTTTTTTTTTTTCTCCAAAGGGCATAATAATGCCAGCTCTTATCCCATTGATTTCAGTGGATTTACTGCTGGAACATGAATATCTTATTGTCTGTCACTTCTGACTACACTGGTACTAAGACAACTGCAGTTTTACGAGCTTTGTGTTTTGAGATTGCCATTAAAAAAGTATCATTATAGTGCCCTCTGATATTTGAGCTTTACTGTGGTATTTGTAGTATTTCCTACAGTGAGAAGAAGAAGTACTGCCGTAAAGACAAAATTTGAGGTACCATAAATGTTAAATTTATTTTAAAGGACTCATTGCAACCCAACAAGGAAGATATACTTAATGCTCTAGTCTATAAATATAAAAATTGATCCAAGACAATGTCCCAGGAAAGTGAAAAAGAAGTAACATTTTTTTTCTCTCGCAGAATTTGCTTTTTGTGTGAATGAGTTACCTTTAAACCTTCCAATTTTTTAGGTTATTCCATGATTAATGACCTTCAGTGACAGTATCACATCTGTTCCTACGGCCTCATCCTGCTGTTAGGGAAAGACCATCTTTTCGAGGATCTAACCTTCACACATGGAGGGGAATACACACCTCTAAACTGTGATGGCTCCAAGTCTGAAGAAAAAGTGCATTATCAACCCAAAGGTCTGAGCAACTGACTTCTGCTGATTTAATTCTGAGTATAAATAGGGAAGCAACAAGTGCTTAAAGCTGGCTACCAACAGAAAAGGACTAATTTTTAAAGCTGCTGACACAGGTGGAAACTTAGGGAAAATTCCCAAGCCTTTTGAAAACTGCAAATGTTATTCATGAGAGGATTTTTGCATATATTCCTGTTTTGAAGGGAAGACAAACCAGTTGAGTTAGTAAATAAAATAAAAAAAAAATCCTGTTTAGGAAGAAATTACTGCCATACAGCCCAACTCCTCCATCTGTTGATGCAAGCATACAGTTGCTTTGGTCACAAACCCTAGAAGAGTTGTGGTATTTTTCTACCTGAAATGAATGTGTGAGGAAAAAAGAAGGATGCTGGGAGTCCTCCAGCCCTCCTACTCTTTGCTGGTAGTTCCATTAAGTGCCACAAACACCACTGTACTCTGCAATGTGGCTTTAAGTGCAACTGTGTATGTCCTCAGTTAGATCTTTGCCTTCTGCTGCAGCCTTGTATCACATCAATACTGCCTGCACATGTTGGCCTCTGAGGATCAATGTTCTGCCATGTACCCACCTCCTCAACTACAGCCCAGGCCAAGATTAGCATTCAGACAGCCATAACAGCCTGTGTTAGCAGCTGGGCAAGTTTAGCAGTGCATGGTGAACCCTGTTAAGCACGTTTGTGCTTCTCCTGTGGCATAGGATTTTGCTACCTCTGTTTTCTTTCTCTGTACTAAAATGCCATGAGACAGGGTGTGCATGGAGATGTGAGAAAGCTGTTGCAGTGCCTCACTGCTTCATGGTTTGAGTCATGTCATTAGCAGTCCCCTGGTGCTAAGTCATTCTGCGGAAACCAAATTAAAATACAATTTGGTTGTAAAGGAACACTTTATAAATGGAGTACTGATTTCCACTTAGGTGTATTTGCAGTGTTCAGGAGTGGGACCAAATAAAAAAATCTTTCCTGATTTGAGCTAGCAAGGTGGTTTCTTTCGTGGTGATTTAAATCCAAGGGAGTGAAAGGTGACTAGAAACTTTTGGTGTTCAAATCAAAACATTTTAGAGAGGTGTAATCTTCAGTATGAAGGTGTAGAACATGTTTTGGAAACTGGACAGTTAGAGGCAACTCTGTGAATGCTCTGTGAATCTGCCATCCTTTCAAGAAAACCTAGACCATAGGCTTTTGAGGAGAGGTATCTGTATTTACTTTGTGTATGCAAGTTGGCTGGTCAAATTAACCACACAATTTCCCTAGGATTCTTTTGTAAGGACTGGAGATATCATGTATTCCCAAATCGATGCAAGGGGATGACAAAGAGCATACTCGGAGAGCAGAGAGAGTAGCCAGCTGGTTGATCTAATGGCTGAGTTAAGTGGGTGGGCAGTGTCAACACATTTGACAAGGTACATGAGTCCTGGATATCAGCATTGTTGCTTTCTGTAATTAATTATACAGTTACCTGTGAAACTATTTAAATATTGTTATGTGTCCTAAAATTAGGAAACTGTAAATGTAGATGGTATTTAAATGGTACACCAACTCCTTCTCCAACTCATCTTGTTGACTCTGTTGCTTCCTCAAAGAGTATAGGGTGTCTTTAAATCTCTGTTATTTTATTTGTTTTTTTAAAAAGAGGAAACATTCTTCTTTTAAACTTAAAGAAGTCCAACTTTTATAAGTGCCTTTCCATAAAGCTCAAAGGTCATTTAACATGCTTTAAAAGTTCAAACCAACTGTGACAACAAAAGCAAACCCAGATTTTTTCCCTGAATTAGAACATGGAGAAAAATCCTCCTTTTGCAGGCACAAATCTCAGGTGTATCCTATTCCCATTCTTTTCACTCCCATTGGATGCATCAGGAAAGAAATGTGCTTGTAACATGAAGTAGAGAAAGGCTAGTTCAAGTTAATATTAACCAAACAGGAGAGAAGCAGGGAGTGGTTTCTGAAGTCTGAAAGGCTTTTCAGAAAGGACTATGACAACTTCTTCATCCCCAGTAAATAGAACAAATAGAACACATTTTAGCTTGATGCTTCTTCTGATCAAATGCTCCCGTAGCAAGGCAATACCCATCTGGTAACAATTCCATTTGGCTCTTCTGTCAAACGCTCTTGGGTTCATGTATTCAGAGGCCAGAAATGCCTGTGATGACCTCCTAAATAAAGCAAGGGGTGGAATTCCATCCACTGATGTCTGCATAAAGTCCCCAGCGTCTATTTGAATATAGGCTTTAGCACACGTTTTAAACACATCCTATAACGAGAAATCTACTCTATCCCACGGGAAGCTGTTCAAATAGTTATCTCTTTCTCAAAAGCATGCATTTCATGTTGTGTTTGAATATTTCTAATTTCATCTCCCTGGTGTTTCGTATCTCATTATCCAAAGATGTTAACATGCATTCAAACATCAGGCTGAGATGAGATCATTGGAGCAAATGTTGCCCCATCTGCTCACCCACCCCCTTCCCAGAGGCTACTGCCCACCAGAGCAGGTATGGCTAAATGTCTCCTGAAGTGACACAGTTTAGAATGATAAACTGATCCTGCACAGCAACTTGCAAGGAATGATGACTGAACTGGTTCTTGCTGCAGCCATACAGCTTGATCTGTGGCTGCATTCATATTAGTGTTTCAATGTACTAGTCGGAGGTACTTCTATCTTTACGGATATAGTTATGACCAAATATCTTCCTAATCTTCTCTTTGAATAGACTGACCTCTGAATCTTTCACTGTAAAATGTGCCTTTGAGCTCCTCAAATTTGTACCTCTTTTCTGAGATATAGTTCAACATGTGGACACGGGACTTTGATAACCATTTCTGGACAGTAATTCTGCAGTATGTGTTAATCTGCATAGACGTCTCCTCACTGAAAAAAGATGCGCCCTTCACACAGATGCTTCTTTACAAATAAAGTTTTCAATTCTGCAAGTATGACATGGTGCCAGACTGCTACAGAAAAATGTGGGTAATGGAGGTTTGATATTTAACCCCTCCATTTAAATACCACTGAGAAAAAAAAACAAATGGCAAAATTAGGGACATTTGAATTACATTTTATTGTCTTCTTTTTCACTGCTGTAGCAAGAAAATGTAACAGAATACAAAACTTTTGCATTGAAAAGGCTTTTTTTTTTTTTTTTTTTGAGAGAAGTAATTTCTTTCAACAAGGAGTTAACAGTTTAAAGCAGGATATTAGGACTGTCCATTTCCACGAAAAAGTTCACTGGAGTAGGTGTAATACATTATGTGACCAAATTAATATGTATGAGAATGTCCAATATATGCATGCAAAACCTCATTGTTTTTATGGTAGCTCGTTATGCAGCAACTCACTGAAGTCAGCAGTGTAGTCTGAATTCAAGTTACTTTGCAGTGAATTGGAAATCAGGAGAAGTATGAGCTACCTTGCATTGTGGGAGTAGGTGAAGTTCATTAATGTTAATTTTGGAAATGATTTAATGATGAGCAGTTGATACATTGCCAGCTCATAGTCAGCTCAATATCAATTCATTAACAGGGAGCTGAACTCTGTCTGAGATGTTCTGAGACTTGTACCTCAAAAACAGTTATGAGAAAGTCATAATTTCATTAAAAGAAAAAAAGGTTTTGACAAAAGAAACAATATTTTATAAATAAGGTGAGAGTTTATAGAAGCAAGGTTGATGCTGCCTTGAAATTACTCTCCAGGAGTCTCCCTTAAAAAATACAACATGAATAACTAGGTATGTCAATGCCTTTCTCATGCTAACACAAACCCACTTCTTTGTAACTGCTAGATCTTATACATTTAGATCTAGGAAATAAACACTGAATTTAATTTAAATCCAGTATACAAAACCAAATCAGTAACACCATATCAAAAGCACAGACTACATCTGGTCTCAATCAGTTTGTGTACAACATTCAACGCATTTGGAAGCACACCACCCAGAGCAACATCTCCCAGCATGAGAGCTTCCAACGCTACCTTCTCTGCTTGTCTTTTCTTCTTTAGAGCGTGTTCTTCAAAAACAGACAAATAAATAAACTACATTTTCCTTTTTCACATTTTCCATAGTCTTGGGTCTCAAGCACTGCTTCCAACTATTTTTAAGCAATTCCTGCATTCTTTATTTACTGTCCCAGGCACCAAACAATATAATCCATAAATTCCATTCATTTGGCATGTACTTTGCAGCTCCCAAGACATTTGGACTCCATAGACTCACATCTGTTTCCAGATATGTTATTTGGGGATCCCAAATACCTGAGATTATCTTTTAATTGTTTGTTTAACTAAAGTACTGATGTATTGACTTAATTGTGCCTGTTCTCATTTATCTGCTTAAACAGGCAAAAAAATACTAAAAGATAACATTATTGATTGATTTTGCTGTGTGACATTTGATGCAATCCATGTGGGCCACAAAGTCAGTATAAGGTTTGCAATCACAAGAAGTTATCTCCAAAATCTCGAAGAAGGGAAAAGCTGTTGGTGCTGGGAAGAAATTCAGTTCCCTTAGAAAAGAATCATTTGTTTTGGTTTATTCACCCCAGTGACATATATGAAGGCAATGTTGGTAAATCAGCTGTCAACTGACAGCAAAAAACTTAACTCCAAAAAAAATAATTGCAAACTAGGATCTGCCAGTTTCACACCTGGTAGTTTAAAAATACTAATATAAACAGGAAAACCTGTGACAGGAAACTGATTTATACAAAAACAGCAAACCTCTGTTATTTGTAGTGTAAAGTTTTCTGCCTCTTAGAAATGATCCCTGAGAAAAATTCATAGCCTGAAGAACTCATCATCCTATGAATATTTAAAGATGTCCTTGCTCAGGCTTGGACTTTGGGAATGCACCCTACTTTTCCCAATCAAGCCAGAACAGTGGATTCTTTTTTGTTTTTTACCTCTTATGTGCCTAGCCAGCTCTTGTAGCTTAAGAAGAGAGAGAAGCTGATCATATTTTTGATGCAGAAGATCTGCAGTTTTCCTTTGCAGGCAAGTCAGAAGCTGTGGACGAAATGGAAAGAGAGGAGAGAAATGGAGCCAGAACATCTCAAAAACAATGCATAGAACATTTTTTCTTGAATTTTTTGATGATTGTATCGATTTTGAGCACCTTGGAAAAGGCAATTTTGTTTTTCTCCTGGTCTGTTGCATTTGTTCAAGTAGAGCCGTTAAAAGCGTGGGAATAATAATTTGTGAGGCAGCTTGTGACCCATGCTGCTCTTTCTTGCCTTCTTCAACCTAGTTAAACTTTAAAAGCTACCGACATTATTGTGAAATACTTCTTGCAGCTAAGAAGATAAATGCAGCAAATCATCTCCTGTTAGCAGGTGAATTACATGTTCTCCCTACTGGAAGAGCCAACAAATGTTTTCTGTACAAGGCAACAGTTTGTTTTCATTGAGCTTGCAATGAAAAATGCAGATAACCTCTGTGAACTGCAACAGTTTTCAGAACAGAAAAACGAGAAAATTAGAAACTTAATGTTTCACTGTTTACTTAGAATGGTTGTCGTACCATGCCAGGCACTTTAATGAAGAAGTTAGCAATAAACATTCAAGACTGTATCTTCCAGAGAATTCTAACCAGCTTAAGTGTACAAAATATTTGCACTGGAGGCAGTGAAGGTAAGATGATGAGGAAAAGATGTGGTATTACACCCAGACCAGGTAAACTGTGCAGGTAAAGAGAGGCTATGCATTTCTGTACTACAAACTGCTCCTCTTCTGCAACTTGTAAATTTTTCTCCATTTGAATGACCTTATGTAGGCACTTGGCTCTCTTTCAGGCGATGGGAACTTCCTCATGATCAAGAATGTATTTCAGAATAATGAGATTTATGTTTACATCTCTTTTCCATGCCTGACGTGTGCTGTTTTTCTAGAAATGACATACGGTTTTGATGACAGGTGTTAATGTTGTTTTAAGGGTATTTGATGTTGGTGTTAAACACTGTGGATATGGAGCTGCTGGCTCAGCTATAAATGGTACCTGGCCATGTGAGTTAGGGCACCAGAAAACCAGAGGCGATGCTACCTCCTTGTTTGCCCTGCTACCTCCTTGTCTATCAGCTGTTGTGCAATGCAGCCTGGCTTGGCCGCGTCTTTGACCTCAGCTTCACAACACAGTGCTGTTTTCTCATCTGCTGCAGAAGGCTCTCATAATGAAGCTAAATACTGCTTCTCTGAGTTACATGAGCTACTCTTTTTATTCAGGGCAAAGCACGCAGAATCTCCTATTTTCCCTTCCTCCTTTATAATTTTTAATTTTTTCACTGTCCCCTACCAACGTGAGTTGGGTGGGAAGTCAGCACTTCCTGCTTCCTAATGCCAGGCTGTGGTGAATATATGCTTTGCACTGTGTTGCAGCATTTCTGCTGGATTTGGTTCTGACATGAGCTGGTAGGACAAGCTGTCACTTGTCACTCATTATGTTTTCCTTGCGAATGGGTGCTTTGGCATCCTTTTGCCCAAAGAACAATCAGACACTCTTCTCTTGCCTGCTCTGTTATCTTCCAGTGCTCATTGCTCTGATTGTTCCAGATGCAGAGAGGCTGTTGCTACCCTTCAGAAATTTGCAGCAGGTATTAACCTAGGACACTGACACAGGTATTTTTGTGGTCCAAGGAAGACATTAAACAGCTGAGGTAGGAGGGGGGGATGGCTGTACCTATGAACAAAGCTGGTGCCCTGTGGAAACCTTAGCTAATTACCTCTGGATGAAGAAACTGTCAAGGTCCACTGGCTGAGATGTTGCAGGCTGTTACCTGAGCAGTTCCATGGGCTCCAGGCAATGAGCCAGTGCAGCTTCCAGCCTTTGCCAGTCCATTAGCTGCAAGCTACTAATATGACACATCTCTCATGACTTGTGTCCTCTGAAGCCAGTGCTGGATTCTGTCCCAGATCCAAGCTCCTACATTATGTGCTTTTTCCAGAATTTCATTTTTTTAATTAGAAACAAACCAGCAGGCACAAAACCCTAACTATTCCTTGCTGCTTAAAAAGCACACACATGTGATATCACTTGGCTTCTCTGGTGTACAACAGTATTGGTGAGAGGTGTGAGCACACTGGAAACCTCACTGTGGTGCTGATGCTATGGCCCAAAGATCCATGAGACCATTCCCAAATCACCATCTGAGAAGCATGAGAAAGATGTGGCAGCCCCAAGCACGCACTTTCAGGGAAATACCTCTACAGGCCTGAAAAAGCACTGAAGTAAGTGTAGAGGAAAAAGAGCTTGTTTAGACCTTGCTTGGCTGGAATGTAAGGGTGACTACCCATGCTAATGCTTACTTGAGGGGAGCAGAAGGCATGAGCCCCAGCACAGCATCCCCTGGCTGTGCTGGCAGCAGGAGGAGTAGCTTAATGACTGGTACAGTGACTTCTTGTGGGTACAACTAATGCACACTCGCCTTCTAAAAGGACACCTCTCCACCTGTGTGAGACAGCTCACACCTACTTTAATCAGTCACTGGCTTGGTCCAGGAAAGCCCAGGCAGCACTGACACCTCCAAAGGCGAGAGGTAAAGCAGTTGAGATGAATGAACACAACAGTGCAGGGTGACTATCCCAGTTAGCCAAAAAGCACAGCATCTGTCCCACACCGGACATTAATCTCACAGAATATTGAGAATTTGGGGAAGCTCTTTCCTTTCTCTGGTGGAAAGAGACAGCTGGGCAGAACCCTGCCAGAAACACAGCACTGGTCAGGCTGTAGGTGACAGAGTTCCTGCTGGACAAGCAGAGGTCTCCTGGAGGAAAGCTGACCTGTGCCAGGACCAGGGGCTGTACTGGAGGACCATGGCATGAGCTGCCAGCACTGTTATGGCTGGGTTGCTTTGCTTTGAAAAGGAGAGGAGGCATTCACCAGTTTGTATGACAGCTGAAACAGCCAGAAACAGCCCTGCAGCTGTCCAAATCATTGCTGTGTCAAAACACCAGTTGCCTTTGGCTTTTGTAGTTTTGCTCTCTATGGACTTGCTTTTTATTGAAGGATAAATTCCTGACAGTCTATAGCATTTTTAAGCAACTTTTCCTCCTGGAAAACTACTGCATAGAAAGCCTCATGGTATTGACAGGAGGAAGACAGAGGCGTGTTGGCACGCTGGCTTCAGACACAGAGCTGTCATGCACATACAATATGTAACAGCCCAGGAGTTTTGGTCAAGAGTGCTTTTTTCATCAGTCTTCATAACCCCAAAAAACCCATTCCACGGACGTTTTGTACCAATGCAAAGATGCCATACATAGGCACTGTCTGTCCCTACTCCACCATGAGGGGTGGCTTCATCATCTGGATGTGATGTGCCCCTGCAACTATAGTAGATAAGCTCATTGCCTTCTGTATGGGCAGCAGTGGCAGCAGGCAGCAATAGGTCTCTCACCTGAGGCAATTCTGTTGTTAGCAATGGAAACAGCTGGACCCACTTGTGATCTTTCCATTCTCAGTCTTACTGCTCCTCAGCAGGTGGCTGTCAACCTGCAGCTAAACTGATTAAGGAACCCAGGAAAGCCTTTCAGCAATTCTGTGTTGGGTTCCTGGGGCCCTTTGGTTGCTTCTCTGTGGTGAGTGAAGCTAATCTGTCTGGGGTATGAGGAGAATTGCTCCTATAGTCTGTTCTGCCAGCTCTGTTGTATCAATTTGGACCTTCAGCCAGAACACCATAACTGAACAGTAATTGTGCAAATAATATTTTAACCTTGTACAGCTGATTCTGTAGCAAGTGACCATGAGCTAAGAGAGGAAGGAATTTGATCCATATGTTATTTTAGCTTTCTCTGCATATGCCCATGCTGTTATTTAACCTTGCTTTTGATTTTCAGGTACCTAGAGTCCTTTAGTATTTGGACAGGTGGGCTTATACTTAGGAACAGACTCAGTGTATGTTTTTTCTGTACCACCAGAGTTTTCAGCTGAGGGCAAGAGACATGTGCACTAGTACCGGTTTCATTTGACTGTGGCAGATTAGACAATAGGCACAGAGAGCTTGTAAAGGATATGTTCCATGTGTCATTGGTATCCTCTGAGGGGGAAACAGATTGGCACAGGTGGCAGCTAGCGCAGCTATCAGGGTTACTTTCTGTCCCACAGCCCTGCAGTGCACCCAGATTTGGCAGCTGGGTTACCAGTGTAGGACAGAGAATGCTGTAAAGAGATAACCACTTCTGAACCCATTTCAGCCAGCAGAAGCTATCAGTGCTCCCAACTGCCTACCAGCCAGGATAACCATCCTGGTAGCTTGCTTGATAGAAGTGCTTTACTTGGTACCTGAGCCCTCTGCTCATGCTGTTTGAAGACATGGATAACCTCTGATGCAGGAGCTTGTGAAATTTCTTGATGGGCACTGGGGCTGAAGGGCAGAATCACAGAATCATTGTAGTCCTGCTGACAAGAAGCTTGGCCTCAAGAACTGAGTAACTGTTTTTGCCCTTCTTGAAATAATATTTCAGAAAATAATAATCCATGAAAACTTAACTAGTCAGATTATGACCACAGTCTACCAGGTGCTTTGGTGTTCAGATAGCCAGGGAGTGAAAGCTTGCAATTTTTTGTGTATGTATATTTCTGAGTGTAATGTTCCAATGACATCTTTCTGGCTGTATGTACAATTAGATATAAGCTTCTTGTAATGTTACACAGTTTTTGATAAGACCGCTCTTCTGTTCCGTGGTAACTTTCCCAATTCTTACAATCACTGCTTTGTTTGGGTCAGGCTATAATGTTTCTGAAGAAACTCAATGTCTCAGAAAAGTTATGGGTCTATCAAAAAGCAGCAGTTTAATTTTATAGGTGCACCTGTGAATTTAATTCTCTCTCTAGAACTTCTCTTAAGTCCTTAAAGAGTCATTCCAAACTCAAGGGGGGAAGTTTTGATTGCATTGTCTCAGTAAACTGCACAATATAGAGACATACTGAACCTGACAAGTGAGTGTTCATTAATCCTGAATCCTGGCCAAGTCACTTGTAATTCAAAAAGGCACTGAAATTAAAATTAAAAGTTCCCCTTATAATAAAGGCCCATTTATTATTTCTTTATTATGTTTCTTACTGCTGTCATTCATTAGTAACTGCCAGCAGCTGCTAGTAAGGTCATTGGAAGTTAAAGGTTTTTTTCACCTGAGGAAATGTCAGTGAACTGTAAGTTCTAGGACATGGATATTCCACACTCCTTTCTTAAAGTGAAGTAAAAAGTTTCTACATGCTACTCATATCAGCTCATAGAAAGAGATAACCCATTGGCTTGAAAAATTTGAGCTAGCAGTAGAACAATGTGTTTTACAGATTGCTTTTAAAGCGATCTTGTATGCTAGTGAGTTTTTAAGTTTTCTAAACAGTGGCCTTAGCCAAACCACACTTCACATTTATCCGGAAGTTTTCTAGAGGGGAGTGAACAAAGTAAGCAGACAAAGAAAATGTTTGTCAGCGCAGGCAGTACCAAAAAGTCTGGGGAAGATGTCAATGACCAGACAGAGTTAGTTGCTTGAACACTAGTTAAATTCTGGCTAAAACACATTTGCTTTATAGTTAATGACTATATGTCTCTTATTCTGTGCTCCTTTTAACCTAAAGCAAAAGTACTTACAAGTTGTGACCAAGCCTCTTTATGAAGTATTAACGTCTTGACAAAAGTACCTGAAGTCTCTGGAGTGTCCGTTCTTGAGGATATTCACTGCAATTTTGTAATTTTTGGCAATTTAAGGAAGGTAAAATAGCCACTCTGAAGTCTGTGTGAGCTCTGACATTTATTTCAGTAGGGCCAGTATTTGAGAAAGTCTGTTACCAGAGGAGCTCCCTCTTTGTGAACGGTGGGTAGCACATATGCTTACCGGAACCTATTACATGCGTATCTAAACCCATGGAGGTTTTTGTGTCACTAAATATGAAGCATGCCTATCCTGCTTTTTGGTGGAATTCTTTTCTTTTACACTGAAAAAGGCTAAAAAGCCAAAGGGAGAGAATTGCCATGGTTAAACAAGTACCTTGGTGAAACTTCAGTGCCAGTCCACCTAAGTATGCTGGCTCAAACTGAGGGGGTACCAGAGACCCTCTGCAGGGCAATCCACATGCTGCAGGCAAGCCCTGTGCTTATGGAACTGAGTTAGATTAGTAGCTCATTAAAGCTATTACTTGGCAGAACAGTTTAATTTGTCTTCAGTGACAAGAAAGCAGCTTTCAACTGTTATACAATTAAAGGACAGTTGAGGCACCAAGGTACTTTTGGTTTTACTAGAAGGTGAATTAGATGAGGTTGAATCATCAACCTCTGTAGTAGTGCTGATCTTGCCTAGCTGTTGGTAAAACTGCAAGCACCTGTGGCCCCTTGGAATTTACAGCAAGATAACCATCGCAAGTTTAAATAAAAAAAGCAAACATCCTGTCCCCGCCCAAAACCTTTGTGGCAGAGAAGACAGTACCCTCAGTCTTGAGAGACATCTTCGTCATCTGGCCTCAATAAAAAATTCTCTTTAAAATTGTCAGTAATTGAATCTTATCTCTAATAAAGGAGAATCAAGAAAAGAAAGACTATATGAGATTGGAAAAAGAGTGGGGAAAGTGCAAAGAGATGGAAGAGAGATGCAGGAAATCTAGTTAATACAAAACTCACCCTGGAATGCCCTGAAGTATTCTGATTTCTACTTTGTTTTATTTATACATCTTAACATTGTTTTCTGTTTGTTCTTTAGCTCTAGAAAATCATATTTGCTCCATACTTTGCAATACTAATGGCTGTAATAGATTAAATCTCTGGTAATATCTCTACAGCCTAAAAAAGCTCAATAGTTTGTAACAGAGCATTAGGATTTCTGTTCTGTGTTGGCAAGAAGGAATATCACAGCAAGAGAAATAACTCTTAAGAGCATGCAAACAAAACCCAGGAAAGACTTGTGAGTCTTCTGACTCAGAATAAAATGAATTTATAATGATACAGTCTTTAGAAAAAAAAGCACCCTTATTTCTTCATTGAATGTTATTTTCTAGAGAGATTTGACAGTGTTGTTCATGTCTTAGAATCTGGAGAACAAAGAGAAATGATTTTCATTTCTTTTCCACTAAAACATTCCCTTGATGTTTGAGTTCAGTTTTGGTGATACTCTAATAGGTTGCACTTGTATATACAGCTTTCCATTTTGAAATCTGGAGTATCATACATACACTGAATTATCCCTCACATACCCACATGGTGTTGGGTGGTAGTGATATCCTTGAAACACAGGAGTGAAAACTGAGACATTGAATGTCATTTCCTTAGTATGCCCCAATACATCTGAGGCATAGTTGAGAGAGCAGTCCAACAGATTTCATCCTGGATTTTTTTTTTCCCCCTCCACATGTACCTTGAAGCTGGATATCCCCTTGACTTACCGGGATCCCCTCCCTCTGCTTTTCTTCCCAGAGGAAGAGCCTAGGATTGCAGAAACTTGTCAATCAAGAGTAGCAAAGGAAAATACTGATAAACTTGTCCATGGGTTGGCTCTGTGACAGTACATGTTGGGAGACTGGGATTTTCAGAGAGGTATGAGTGGACCTTCTTATAGCAGTTTAGGAAAGTACTTGAACTGGACATTTAGCCTGAACCAGCACGATGGCTCTTATTTTCCATGGGCACTACTGTTCCTTGTCTTTCCTGTGCCTGTGAAGGGGGAGGACTTACTCTTGCCTCAGCTGTTCCTGTCCAAATCATGTGGAACAAAACAAAAAAGCCAGTTTGCAAGCAGGTGTGGCTTAGAAAGGGCATGTGGTCTTGCCAAACCATGCTTCTACAGAAGCAGCAACTTCTGGCAAAAAGTGTGGTTAGCTGGAAATAATAGTGTTTTAACATGCTGAAGAGTTGAAATGCAGTGGATTTTTTTCCCCCAAAAATCAAGTGTGTTATGTCTGAATGAATTGTTTCATTTTATGTTTGTCTTCTGGGCTCTTTTTTTTCTTTTTTTTTT
>VWZG01006049.1:9641-103870 GCA_013396735.1 Grallaria varia | reverse complement strand
GGGGGAGGGTGGCAGTAAAAGGAAGTGTGAGGATAGTACCAGCGAGAATGTTACATGTCATGATGTTAACAGAGGATGACTCCAAAGCTGTTTCTGTGGGTCAACAGCTCATGCTATGAAGAGTTAGCTTGAGATTTCTATGGATTTGAAGTCCCCTGTGATGTCTCTGGCTCATCTTGCATAATGTAGCCCATGCTGAGAACAATTTCAATTTGTACAGATGGGCTATGACATTAGCTCATTTCCCACATCGCGCCTCTCCCAAGCCTGCCTTGTTATCTTCCTCTCCCTGAAGGCAAATGCCCCCCAGCTGCCTCTCTTGCTTGGTGCCCTTTTTCTTGGTACGCCTGGAAGAGCCTTATCTTTCTCCCTCCTCCTCAACCCCCATTCCCCACTGGTGAAGCCGCAGGGCTGGCGCAAGGCTGGAGTGAAGGGCTGGGTCCTGCTGTGCTGCGATGAGGAGGAGCAGAATTGGGATACAAACATTAAGCAGAGGTATCAGTGGCACTGCTGCTGGCAGCACATGACATCCCCATGCATGTGGACAACCCTTCTCTTGGGAGTAAGAGCTCTGCAGGCATGTGTTGGCTATTTAGGCTGGGGTGAGTATTTCTTATCTCTTCAGCTACAAGATAGGCAGATTACTGCTCACTGCGGGGTGCTGACCTGTCCAGCTAACTGCTGCGCTGGTGTCTTGCTCCAGGTTCATAGGAGTTTTTTTGTTTTGTTGCTGCCATTATGTTAATATTAATGTCATTTATGAAGAAAAATGAAAGCAGCAAAAATCACCTGGGTCACCTAGTCTAGTCTCTCTTGAGTGCCTGCAGACAAAGAGATGCTGGTCAGGAAAGCATCTGCTTCTCTGGCTTCACGAACACCCTGTCTCACACAGGGTGGATTTCGGTAATGAGGGTCAAGATTCGCTTCTGTACAGAGCACAACAGTTCATAAGATTTTCACCATCCAGATAGTCTATTCATTTAAATGCTAATAAAATTCCTGTTTTGTTTTCAAACTTAGAGAGGATCTTTCTTCTTTACCCTTTAATCCCCTTTCTCCTGTTTACAATCTTGCTTTAGTGGTTCAATCTGATATCACAGATAATGAACTCTCTCCATTTAGCCATGGTGAAAGTATCTTCTAGATGTACTTTTTAGAGGAGCACATGCTGTGAGCGGTTCAAGCATGGGCAGCAGAGCTCTCTCCACCTCTTAGGATTTGCTCCATCCAGGACGGCAGCTTTTGTTTTGCTTTTAGAGATTTACTATGAAGAACAAAGGCCTGCTTTACACAGATAGGCTGTTTTACCCAGGCTATCTCTTTCAAAGACAGCCAATGCGACTTTAAGGCCTCCGCAAGTGGCCACTGGGGACTTGCTGCTTGGAGAGGGCGAATCCAAGATAACAGCATAGTTTCCGTGGGAGCCTGACTCCACTTAGCAAAGGATGGCGCTTTCCTCGTGATGTTGAGCTGGACCAGAAATAGAAGCAGGCTGCCTCTGTGTACCACGTGTCTTTAATAACTTCATAACAATGACATCAGTAACCCTTGTGAGTATGCTGTAAGATGACAAGAAGCTGGAGATAGTGATGTACATGGTCTCATTACGTATTTTAGATGCAGAAGGTAACGAGAACATGAGTCCAAAAGTATATGATTTAAATAAGGTCCTAGCTTTTCTACATCACACTGACATAGCTCTTGGGAATATACATTAGAATTATTAGAAAGGAAATCAGAAAGGTCCTGCTAAAGTGATTTCTTATGGTTTTATTAATTTCAGGGTTCCAGAGGTTCCACTTTATCTTGGCTCAATCTATGGTCACTTACATGCATGCATTAAAAAAGTTCCTTGATATCACAGCCTCAGATTATAGCATGATCCAATGATAGCTTTATTTTGAGTTTAGAGGCAACTGCTGTCCTCCTTTTCAAGTCGTAGAAGTGGGTAAACCCTTTGGGACATTGTGATGCTCTTCATGTGATATTCCATATGCAGATTTGTGCCTAGGTCAGAGGAACATACAGAAGAACCAGTGAGCCTCAGGAATGAAAGGGAAAAAAGATATAAAGGAAAACTTTGACACAGCTACCCTGAATAACCCTGAAAAGTCTAGAAGAGAGTGTTTTTTAGACTGTGTGCTGATAGGAAGATGCCAGTGAAGAAGAAATCTCCTGTCGTGTGTCACTCTCAAACCCAGGAACCTGGTGTTCCCTGTCAGAGAGCAGAGTTTCTATAACAGATACCAGGCTCTACTGCCAAATGCTTCTTCCCAATAGAACAATTTGCAAGATCCTAAATTTTGGGGAACTGTTGAGTTCAGAGAGAGTAGCAACACAGCTGAAAGTGTTACATAAATAACATATGTTAGGTGTCTGATGTGTGGAGCTGGTCTGCTCCACAAAGAGTGCTAGAAACTGCATAGAACGTGGGAGCCCAATATCTGATTTCACCAGTGTAAAGGAGCACTAAAAAGCAGGAAGGTGAATTTTGATTGAATTTTATAGTTAGATTTTTTTCTTATAGTGCTTTTTATAGTTTTCTTATAGTTTTTTTTTCCTTTTCTGTTGGATGTTTGCATAATGAAAACCAGGATGTGAATTGTATTTGAATAAAAAGGTCTAGTCAGAACATAGGCTTAAAAATTTGGCTTGGAATGGCTTTTGCCATCCCAAATGTAGTCATTGGGCCGAAGCCAACTGTCTAGGCACCCTCCATAGCTAGGGGAGGGATATCTCCTGAGGGCAGCTCAGCCCTTTTAAGAACTTCTAAAACAAGTAAAATGGTTTGTCATCCAAAGGTGATTTTCTTTGTTACAGAGAAAGTTTTAGAGGACTCATTTATTCTTACTCTTCTAATAACTTTGATAACTTATGCTTAGCCTTTATACAGTCAGTGTTAGCTGAGAGGAGTCTTGTCCCAAGGTGCCTAAGAAGGCTGTATTTGAGAGCTGATTGAGTGGCTGTTTTACAGCCCAGCCTTAACAGGCTTTCTGCAGCCTGGGCAGAGCCCTTCAGGTGCTTCCATGGCACCAAACTGAGAATTACTGCCACAGCACCAAGAAGTTCTCTGCAAACTGTTATTTTTCTGAGTCTTGACTTTCATGCTCTCGATCGATTGCAGCTTCTGCTTTGTCTTCAGATTCATATTCAAGCACTGTCATATTTGCTGGTTTTCTTATGAATTGTGCTGCTTGTGCTCTGACAACTGAGTGCTGCCTTGGTGGTGGCATTCCTGCAGGGCATTTGTGCTGTGCCTACAATGACAGGATCTGACATTCAAATCTTGGCTTCATCCAGTTGCTTGAGGGGGGTCGAGAGTGAATTCTTGCCTTGAAGGGGCAGCCTTGATGCCAAACCTTTTAGGAAAGCCTGTATCTCAGAGGTGAGAGCTCCCCTTCTTCCTGCTCATTAGGTGGTAGGATCTGCTACAGTGGTTTGACTTTTACAATGCCACAGGCAAGAGTTGCTGCTGCTTTTTGCATTTTTACCTGGATCATTGTCATTCTGCCTCGCTGCTTTTGAGACTTGGATTAGGTATCAGATTCAAGAGGAGGCTGTAAGACACAGAAGCATGCAGACTGCTTTCTAAATCAACCCTGATTAGAGATGAAAAATTAATTTCTCTTACACATAATATATATTTATGAAAGCATTGTCTCTCTGCAAACATTACCATTTTTACCAACTTATTATATGTCAGTCAAAATGGATCATTCTTTGTGTGTGTGTATTGTTAAACATTCCTGCATTTCTTTTTTTTTAATATCTCTGAATGTTTATTTTGTGATGGTAGTTGGGTTTTTTCCTTCCTTTTTTTTTTTTTTCTTGATAAAATTGATCTTAGTGCCTTGTTTCTGATACCTAGCACTTGTACTGCAAAGGAGACAAAAATAGAACGTCAGGTCCCTGCTTGGTTGGGAAGGCATTTGTTCCCTTGCAGTGATAAAGAGGGTGACAGCTACTCAAATGGTGGTGCGAGCAGACGTGTGAGGGAAAACCCAAGCCAGCTGTCATTGCAAAGACACTGTAGAAACCTTATGTGCCAGAGCAGTATAAAGGACTACAAAATGAGCCAAAAATTCATGCATTCCCTCCACCCAAGTAAAAGTCCTACCATAAGCATGTGGATGCAAATGAAAACCTGGTCTGATCCTGGACTCCTTGTGTTTCCAGGTCTGCTCAGTGAGCTAACTTGCTGCCTTGCTTGCTCCCTTTGCTATTTCAAGACTCTTTTAGGGGAGGAAAATGGATTTTCTCTCTTTTGAGTTTCCCACACTCCACTTCGACCAATTAAGTCTTCAAAAATTCTCCATTTCTGCTTGCCCAATTGCCTCTTTTAATAACACATAGAGGTATGGAGTTTCTTTTTTTTCTTACTTCTGAGACCCAATGTAATTTTGGACCATAAACAATGCTTTTATACAACTTTTCAGAACTGTACTCTTGATTACTTCACTATCTCCTTTCTCATGATCATTCTCTGTAGCCTTGTATGGCATGTGCTCAAAAACAAAATGAGAAGTTGCTGAGTACTTCCCTGTCCTTTTGTATTAGCATTTTGAACATTTTAATGAGTTATGAGTCTGCAAGTGGCCTCACAGCTTATGGATGTCTTTCAAATATCCACACATAGAAGGAACTTCTGAAACTCATCTTTGAGCTGCAGGAGTTGCGCTGGATGAGTTCAGGGTTTGTATTGTGTAAGGTAATCTGTGATGGGATCTATCTAAATCCCCTTTTGTAGGGCTTCAAGTAGATCATGCACAAGTAAATCAAGTGAATCTACCTCTCAGGGTAGAAATGCCCAGAATGGTTTTACTGGAGCAATGCGGGGCAGAGGTGGCCCTCCTTGAGTTGGGAATCTCAGATGGGAGCACCCTACAGTACAAATGAGGGGCAAATGGATTTGGGGCAAAATAACTCTCTACCATCCCTGGAGCTGTGTGGCTAGCACTGGCTGTGGCAGTATTTCGAGGCTGTACTGTCCTTGTCTCTAGTCTTATTTGTCAGGATTTGGCAGCAGGACTCCACAGAGGAATGTTATAAGCACTTCTAGCTGTTGCTGCATATTACCAACGGGGCCTTTGGGGCTGGTGTCTTCCAAAACTTCCCATCCTCTTTTCAGTAGTTCAGTAAACTAGAGCCCTTTCCATATCATATTGCCAGGACTGTCCTCCTTAATGAGGTTTCCTTCATGCTGTGGGACAGTATCTGGAAACAGTTAAAAAGGGCTCAGGTCAAAATGCAACTAAATAGTAAATGTAATGGGAATTTTGAGATACCTGCAAAAGGTATCAGAGGAAGGAGCTGAATTCTCAGTCATACAAACACCTTTGAGTGTCCAGCATAAGGGTGCTGAAGTTGGGCCAGAGTTTACTTTTATTACTTGTATTACAGTAATGCCCAGAGGTCCCAGTTGGGAACTAGTGTACCACTCTGCAAGACAGCATCAACATTTCCAGATCACTGTGCCTAGCCTGCACACAAAGGAATGGGCTCTGCCCTCGTTTAATCCAGGTGAAGATTTTTCTATGAATTTTCCCTAGTGTAATTACATAAGGCTAAGTAAAGTATCTGTACTGCTCTGTCTTAAATAGTTCGAACTCCTCACAGTCCAGGTTCTGGCAGAGGCACTGTTATTGGTTGCGCCTATTGAAGGTTTGCAGACAGTGTTCCTGATGGGACAAAATGACTGTTTTCAAAGCATTGCCCTACCTGAATTTGCTCAGACTTGTCATGGGTGCACAATGGCCTGTTTCAGGCTTTGTCAGGGAGGGAAAGTTTAATCATAGGTAAAGCATATGAACAAGAAATTGTGCAAAATCCAGGTAATCCATTATTTGCTGAGTGGTGCTTGTGCGGCTTTTGTTGGGTGGTGTGCATGCAAAATGCATGCAGCCTCTGAGAGGTTTTGAAGTAGTCCTGTGCTATCAGGGCAGCCATTGGTATCTTGCTTGAGAAGTAGAATTTCTGCATTGTGTTTATCTTTTCTTTGTTTGATAAGCAAACATAGATATTTTAAACTCTGCTGTATCCTTGTGGTTTTCTCATGGCTGTAGTCTTGCATACAGAGCAAAAGGTTCAACAGACTATTTGTCCTGCTCTCAGATAACAAGCAAGGGCTGGCTGTACACAAAGAGATGGGGTTGGGGTCATCTTGAACTGAAATTTGCATGCGTTAAGTCCCTGAATTAAGACAAGCCAAAATCACTTCAAGTTTTCTTGGTTATAAAATGAGAAGATGGTTTTGTTCTTGTGAGACTTAATGGTAAGTACTGCTAGGAGGTGTCTTGTCTTGGGACTATTTTTTCACTGTTGGCACTAACTGATATTTTTTTCTTATTTCTGTTTCTTAAAGCAATTTCATGCTTTGATAACATATAGTAATTTTTCTACGTTGTATGTAGTAGAGTAGCCACTCTTGAACAGACCAAATATATTTTGTTCCCTTCCTGTCCTTGCTGCAGTACAAAATACCAAAAGTAATTAGTCTACAGTATGGATGAATTGATTAGATTTTCAGCTCAGGGAACAGATACATTTTAAAAGAGAGCCTCTGGAGCCATCTCCCTCTCTCTAGTACAAAGTTGACTAGAACTCACAACAGCCCTATATTTTGTGTGTGTGTGCATGTCTTTAATTTACTGTGCAACTTAACTGAGTCATTTAAACTCACCAGCCTTGATTTATCATGCACACTATTCCACCTAGGCAAAGTAGAGCAATGCAGAGCAGGACTTCAACATGCAGTGAATATGTAGCAACCTTTCCAGATGGAGGGGGTGCTCTGGCTTGGAGCAGGGCGGCAGGAAAGGGGTTTGTCATCGGAACCCTCCCAGTGCTGATTCTGCGCTCCACACTGTCTGTCTGCAGTGGTTGCTGAAACAACTGGATATTGCAGAGCAGCACGAAGAAGCGTAGGCAGCCTGTTTGGGGGAGACACAGGCCAGCTCCTTGCTGGTCCTGCTCTGGATTGAGTGTAAGGGGAACGAACTTCCCAATTGCACTGTGTGGCTTATGTGATGCCTCAGTACTTAAAGATCTTTCAATAAACGGTGCAATTAAGTCCTGACATTATTCTGTAACTTAAAAATGGTTGAAACACTGCTTAAACCCAAATTTAATTAACTTTGTCTTAAACAAAGATTATTGTAAAACCTTTATCCAGCTGAAGCTTTATCTGCCAAGTTTCACTGCGGGCTATGCATTTGCATAGCAGAGCTTTACACACTTCTGAAATTTGTGGTTTGCAATGGAAAACCTGGCAGATTTGGTTGTATCAGCATTGACAGACATTCAGTATAATTGAAAACACTGTCCCTTGCCAAAAATTGTATTGTAAGAGTTTAATGGATTTTTTTTTGTTGTTGTTGTTTTTGTTTTTTGTTCGGGTCCTTTCACTTTGATAATGATGGTTGTCCCTCAGTTTATACCTGGGCCATGTGTGGTTACGAATTCTCTCTCCTGCATCTTCTACTCATGCGTTTGGGGTGAGAATGCAGTATATGATCAATGACCAAGGACGTTTTAGAACATCCCATTTCTCAGGTCAAGCAGTATGATGCCCTTTGAAAATCCCTATGTCAGGGAAGAAAGACAGAGGAGAGGTGGGAGGGATACTCATGTTTCACAAAGTACGCAAACTGCAGCCAGACTCAGAAGTGCTTAAGTACAGCCTGACTGCAAAAGGAATTCAATATTCCATTCTCCAGAGTGAATGACGCTGATCAAAGAAGCTGTGTCTGAAAAGACAAACTCTCTCCTGTCCCCTTCAATTCCAGACTTGAAGGAAAAAGTATGAGCGATCACTGTGCTGCAGGAACTACTAAACCTCATTTCCATGGGGAAAATACCTTTTTTTTTCCTGCCAACCTTCTTTACTTGTATCAAAATAGTATTTATTTTTAAAAAAGGGGAACACTTAGCTTTAGTTGCACTGTAAAACTGGTTTAAAAAAGGGTAGGACAAATATAGAATAGAAAAAAAACCCAATAGAGCTGCTAAGCAGCTCTAAACAGAGCTGTAAGTGCAATTTCTAGATAGACAGTGGGAGAGTATAGGAGAGAAGTGCAGTTCTCTTCCTGCCCCTGATCTTCCAACCACACCATGACACCATGACCACACCATGTGCTTGTCCCCAGGCTGCTGCTACTGCTGTTGTCAGTCTGGTGAGGCCTCTGGTTTTACAGAGGACAGACATCACAATTGCCTTACCATGGTAAATGGGGAGCAAGATATTGTTCCTTGCTGGAAGGAAGAGACAGATGCACTGTGTCGTGGCCCTGCCCATGTCATCTGTCCCCCTGAGGACTCATCCTGCACACTTAGCTTTCAGAAGCTGATAAAGCTGTTAGTGCTGAGCACCTTCCCTAGGAGCATCCTGTTTTCCTGGCAGGGCAGCTGCTGCCCAGAGAGGTTCTTTGTGGCTGCAGTCACTTCTGTGGCCTTTGAGGTGGATGTTTTCAAAGTCTTCATCCCTGAACAAGACGGCAGAGTATAGGAAACACTTCTGTGCAGGAAGACAGATATAACCCTCCAGGCCTCAGAAGGCTCCTCAGAGACGTTTACATTCAAAACACCAATGCTGAAAATATAGAAGTGTAAAACTGCATAAGATCAAATAGCCATAATTATAGCAAGCATATGAAACAAAATGTGTTGTCATTTACGTCTCTGGGGATACCATACTTTTTGTTTGAGCCCTATTATTGATGAAGTACGAATTCTAAAATTATAATAATTAAAATGATGATTATAAAGTCTTGGGGATTGTAATTTTTTTTAATAGCTGGGAACAGCCTGTTCATTATTGAAGCAAAGATTTAGCTTTAAATTCACATCAGTTTAAAAGAGAGCGAGAGGGGGAGTGCATTAATGTGAATGCAGTGAGCGTGCCTGACTGCTGAGGCCCCTTTTGCTGCAGACTGGGTCCCCTTTTGCCTCTCTCAAGCACGGAGAAGAGAACTGTGGTGAAGGACAACCGTGGACAATGGGCTGGAAATGTGTCACTGCTTGACTTTCTGGGAACCTGCTGGTGACTTCTGCTTTGTAAACACCAGCTGGATGGCTCCTGTAGCCCATGGCTGGCATGTGGGAGCAGGCAATACATTATTCTCATTTTCTGGAAAGAGAAGCTGAGAAAGAAAAATTGAAGAGAACCACTAGAGGCATCAGCAATTGGAGCACAGGAGCCCTTGATGTCAAATGCATTTTCAGTGTATCACTTTACGTTGTGTGTCTTATTCTGGTGCTGCTTCTCATTGCAAAGTCCTGTCTGTGTCTCAGGGCAGAGGGTGATGTGTTTCTGGCTGGGGCAGCAGCCTCTGCCAAATGTGGTTTGTTGCCAGGGCTCGACTGGGTAGCTCAAAAGATAGAACATCTTGAATGCCTGATACTCAAAATTATTTGGATTTTCATGTTGGCTCAACTTTTGGGATGAAATGGCCCCAAAATATCAGCTATGTCTGTTCTGTGTCAGAAACAAATGAAAGCTGAGATGAGTGTTAGCTTTGGGCACCCATCCAAAGCTGTGGGAGAGAAGAGGAAATCTATACCGTAGATTTCAAAGAGCCCATATGTCCGAGCTAGCATTCACTGTCTGTCCTTTGCTGGATCAGGCCCACTTCTATGAAGAAGAGCTGGGGGATGGAGGGGAAGAGGAGAAGAAAGGAAGGGGAATCAGGGAAACACTGAGAAATTTGATTTAGTGAATACCACAATGCTTGTAGCAGCACAATGGCCTTTTCTGCAGGCGGATTATCCCAGCCGGAGTCTTTGCTATATTAAAAAGAGAGGGGGAAATAGAGCACCAAAGAAAAGGAAAGGCGGGTGGTACAGCAGCAATCAATGCTGCCCTTTGTGCTGCCTGACATTTGAGGGACTTGTTATCAACAATTGCTGCCTGCTTTATCTAAATGTATCTCCCCAGCTGCCAGGCACAGCGCTGATAGGAAGGAGGACGTGCCGATGGCCCCAGAAGATACCGTGGCCGCCCAATTCACCTGCCAGCCTTGCTGTCAGGGGCAGGATGGCTTCTGGCACACCTCTGGCATGCTGCACCTACCCCCCAAAGGGGGAGAAGGGCCATTTCACCCTTCTGCCCTCCTTCTCCCCATCCCTACCAGCCATTTCTTTGTCTTTTTAAAGGAGAAGGAAAGCAACAGTCTGAACAGGCCCAAAATAAAAAAAAAAAGAAAAAAAAAGTCAGGTTTTGGGGAAAGGAAATTTTTTTTGTTGTTGTTTGTTTGTCCTGCAACAGCTCTGTCATCTGCTGCTCTGGCAGAAACTGCCTTATGTGGGCTTGCCTTCTCTCTCCTGCTTTACTGCAAAAGAGTGATAAGAATAATCTACTGCTTGGCTGCAAGGTTGTCTCTTAGTGTGGAAAATGCCTAATGTTTTTTGTTTGTCTGTACAACATATATATACTTGTGTCTATGTAATGCAAGGAGCTGTACGCACAAGTTTGCACACAATTACTAGAAATTTTTATGACTGGAAGATTGCAAACAGGCATAAAATAAAGGCTAGCTTGTGGCATCTCCTAAATCCTGGAGGGTGTGTGTATTTAAAAAAAATAATAAACGTGTGTTGCAGTATAGTTCCATCCGTAAACTAACTGCTCTTAGGTGTGCATACTGCTTAAAGCCAGTTTAATTATTCCTAAAATGTAGCCAGTTATTGACAGGTTTTAAAGTATGAGGGCTCTGGATTTGTGTGGCCTCTTATTCCAAGAGACAGCTTAAATTATTACCTTTGCAGCTAAAAAGGTTTTGAGGTCTGCATGGAAATGTCAGCTTATAGGTTTGCATGTGTATTTACTCTTGCTGAGTGCTAATGAAGCCATTAAAAATGCAATATGGCACAGCTGAAAGATTTTTTTTAAAATGTGCATTTTCTTATGTCTGTGACTCCTTCTGGTGGAGCATTTGGAAAACAAAGTAACCTATAAGCACAATAATTGAGGCTACTGTATTAACTGATTTACTTTTAATGATTATTCACCAAAGTCTGAGAGTAATTAGAGCTTTCTAAAAGCAGATGAGTCCAGGAGAATAAATTCCTATCTGTCTTATGTTCAGCTGTCTTATGTTAATTTGTACATTTAGCATACATTTGTGAGTTACAGACCTGATTTTAAAGTGTGTGCAAATTGCTACCTTGACCATAGTTGGAAACTTCACATGTATGTAGTTAAAGCTAATGCTGGTAGTGCTTGTTGAGGAAATTAAGGCCTATTTGAAAGACATTTATTTGGTTTGGATTATTTATCATCACTGTCTTTGGGAAAAAGTTCTGGTACCACTATTTTCTATTTTCCTATACTAGTATTGTCTCAATTTTAGGCAACACTTGCACTTCTGCAGTCACACCTACTTGCACCAAAAGACCCAATGAGGAGACAAGCAAACATGCATGAGTGGGTATTGCAGACAATAAAACTCTCTCTGGAGAGCCAGAGCCAAAGCCCAGGTACCAATACAAATCTGTCTAACAAAAGAATTGCAAGATGTTAATAAAATACAAGATTTGCCTTTCAAAAATGGCACACTTGATTGTTCAAGTGTCCAAGGTGTCCAAACTGAACATGGAAGATGGTGAGGGGTTTTTGATAAAGCTCTTGCTGAGAAAGCAGCATATTAAGAATCCTGTTCAGAGCTGGACACCCTCACCCCTGCAGCTCCCAGTGGTGGCTGGGTCATGGAATTCTTCATGGAGCCAATGCTACTCTTCTGTATGAGAAATGGGAACAATTTCACCATGCAGTGTGGAGTAATCTTAAATGGAAGCTGTTCCCCCTAGCTTTCATTGTAAGTCATCCAAAATACAACAGAACTACTTTTAATTAATAAGTGCTTTCCAGCACTGACTCCATTTGCCTTTCTGCCTGATAGCACTGAGCAAGGGGAGAATATTCCACATTCCCTGTTACTTTTCAGCCTGTTGCAGTTGCAGGCAGTACAGCTCATAGAGCGTAAGCTCAGATGTGCACGTACTATAACCTTCCTAAGCATTTCTCTTTCTGTGGCATTAGGAAGCCAATTCCTCCCAAGAGCATGTTTATATCAATCTAAAATTCATTTCAGCTGAAATATTTATGATTATGGAGGAGGGAGGCAGGAGGTCTGGGTGTTGAATGTGGTCAGATCAAGTTAGCTTCAGCTGGCAAGGTTGACACAAGTAGTATTCTCTCTGTCCCTCCTCCGGTACCTCAATGAGCATTTATTCCAAGCCCTTTCTTAATGCTGTAACATAATTCATTAGGACAGCCTTAATGAGCTGGTAATTAGTCTGGTGGGAGGGGGTGAGGAGGGGAAATAGAAATGCTAGACAGAGAGAAAGTCGAGCAGGCTGGGACACCTTAAAGAGCCCTGAGAGAGCCTTTTGTCAACAAAATGGATCAGGCTTGCAGGCAGTAAAACTTTCAAATGACCTTCGTGTCAAAATATTAGGCAGCTATTTTTCGCTAGATGGTGGTTTCATAAACATAAAAAGCGCACATATCATTCAGAATGCTGTAAAATTTGTCTCAAAGAGGCGATGTTTTCTTACCTCTTTTATTTCCTTTTTTCCCTCCTTTTTTTTAAGCAAGATGAATATCACCTCTAGTTGGTATGAGTGGGGGATGGGGTAAGGAGGATGGCATCTAATATTGCAAACTTCTGCTTAGTCTGAACATAATGTTAATAGCAGCTCATCTTTGTTCCAATGGTTTTGAGTGCTTGTTCTTTCTTTTTCTGGAGGGAGGGGGAAGGGTTGTACAATATAGACAATATTATACGTGCCAGAGATAGATACTGAGGTGGTGATATTTTCACTTGTCATGGCTCGGCTTCGCGAACGAAGATTTTGGGAAGGGCTCTACCCACGCTTGCTGCAAGCGCGCTGATGGCTAAAGAGGCCGATGCGAGATAGGCAAGTCCGGTTGCAAAAGGCACAGCAGAAAGTCTCCATAGGCGGTGTTGGTGAGGCACGGTTCTTTCTGCATTGTCTTTTCTTCTCCAGACTGATTCTGCGTGCATTTTCAAAGGAATCAGCAGCGTTATGGATGGTGTGTCTCCACGCCTCCCGATTGGAGGCTGGAGTGGACCATTGATGGTAGTCAATATGGCCAAGGCTGAGGTACTGTTTTAGAGAGTCCTTGTATCTCCTCTTTGGGGCTCCTCTCTTGGGGCAGCCGGTGGCAAGTTCACCATAGAGCACGATCTTAGGGTGACATTTTCACTTGTAAAATTCAGGAAAAGTACTTATATGTTTACAAATTATGGTAAAAGCTAGATGTTAATATTGCTCTGTGATTCAGAAGACAGATGTGGTATAATAAATATATAAAAACCAACAGTTTATTTCTGCAGAAATGAAGCATCAAAACTATTGGCTATTTAAGTGCTTTTTCATCTGTGAAATCTTTATTTTCAAGGTTAAAATTTTACATGGGGTTGGAGGGTAAAGGGATGACTGTTTTCCACAAGGCAAGGAAATGATTACTCAAAGCATCCACTCATTTTGCACTGTGCTTGTCTTTAAGCTCCTTCCCTTTCTGTCCTTATCTAACAAGCCCCAGAGCGGTGGCACTTGTGTAACTTGGATAAGTAGTAGAAGGCTGATAAGACATCAGTTGAGTTGAACCATAGGAATGTGCAATAACTGGTGTAAATAGCCAACTTAACAAAAGCAAAAACGAAGGAGATAGCAGAAAGACAGAAAACTTGACTTACTGAGCAGTTGTCGGGTTAACTATTTCTTTCTCTGCCATCACATGCAATGCAGAAGAGCCAAACTGTTGCCTCTCTGCCTCCCCGTCTCTCAACTGTAATGTCCTCTCAGAACCTTTTATCATGGTAAACAGCCATTGCAGGTGATGTACTGGCAGCTGTATCACTGCCAGGAGCCCAAATCTTCCCCCAGGAAATGGCCCTGACTGGTGATCACAGAGCTTGCATAATGGAAAGCCAGGACTGGGATTGACATCTAGTCCAGCTGTCTGGCCACTGGTTTCTGACTTGGTATCATGGCTAGGCTTCGTGAATGAAGATTTGGGAAGAGCTCTACCCACGCTTGCTGCAAGAGCGCTGATGGCTAAAAAGGCCAATGCGAGATAGACAAGTCCGGTTGCAAAAGGCACAGCAGAAAGTCTCCATAGGCGGTGTTGGTAAGGCACGGTTCTTTCTGCATTGTCTTTTCTCCTCGAGACTGATTCTGCGTGCGTTCTCAAAGGAATCAGCAGCGTTTTGGATGGTGTGTCTCCATGCCTCCGGATTGGAGGCTGGAGTGGACCATTGATGGTAGTCAATATGGCCAAGGCTGAGGTATTTTTTCAGGGAGTCCTTGTATCTCCTCTTTGGGGCTCCTCTATTGCGGCAGCCAGTGGCAAGTTCACCACAGAGCACGATCTTAGGGAGGCAATGATCCTCCATCCTGGAGATGTGCCCTGCCCAGCGCAGCTGCGTTCTCAGCAGCATGGCCTCAATACTGCACTTAACATCCTGCTTTGCAGAGGCTGCTGAGCTTTTTGGGCTGGAGGTCAGCTTGAAGAAGACAGAAGTTCTCTTCCAACCTGCACCTCAGGAAGCCTTCCATCACCCTGCACATCACCATAGGTGAATGAGAACTCAAGTCAGTCCAGCAGTTCACCTATCTGGGAAGCATCATTTCGTCAGATGGTAAGACTGACCAAGAGATAGACAACAGGTTAGCAAAGGCCTACAGTGCCTTTGGAAGACTCTATAAAAGAGTCTGGTGCAATAAACACCTGAAGAAAAGTACCAAGATTAGTGCCTATAAAGCCATTGTGCTGTCCACTCTTTTATATGGGTCTGAATCGTGGGTCATCTACCGCCACCACCTGCGTCTCCTCGAACGCTTCCATCAGCGCTGCCTCCGCACTATCCTAAACATCCACTGGTCTGATTATGTGACCAATGTGTCTGTCCTTGAACAGGCAGCAGTCACCAGTATTGACTTGTTATAGTTGCTCGATATTTAGACAGACACTATATGAAGTATTCTTGATGTGGATGGAAGTATCAGAAGTGATCCTCAGACTCCCATGTATGAGTAATTTCCCAGCCCTTTTGTATGCCAAGCAGACTTGCCTAGGGCCATTTTGTAGCTGAGGCTGGAGACTGGCTGGGTGCAAGCCCATGTGCAAAGACCACGTGGGGCTGGATGCTTTGGGGATCTGTGGTTTGATGAGCTTTCCCTTTGAGATCTGAAGGCAGTCTTTCCCCCATAAAACATAGAATGTAAAGAGAAATTTAAATAAGGATGAGAAGATGCTTGAATTCTCTTTATGGACCAGAGCAGAACAGGAAATTTTACTTGCATTTGTGAAAAATCCAGCCCTGTAGTTTCACACTGCTCTTTTATCCATCATGTGAAAAAGGAAACAAGCTGGACTTTTTCTTTTCCCTACTACGATAAGTATTCTCAAGTACTTTGCCAGTGTTGTAGTTGTGCTCTTTCAGAAGAACTGCATATGGATCAAAATCAATTCTGGAGGACAAGTTGTTGACTTAATAAATGAGAGGGTTTTTTTAATTTATTGTTCTAAGCTAACAGGAAATATAGATGTGCTGTAAAATATAATGTAACATGCAGACACATTCAGGAAGGGTACAGGTGTGATCAGTTTCCCTTGGGGCAAAACACTGATCTTGTCCTCCAGTGACATTGAATCCTGCTGGCTGGCTGCATCAAACCTACCAATGAAACTCTATTTTGTGCCTCCTGTTTTTTTTTCCTGTGGTTGTTTGTTTTTTTTTTCTTTTTCTTTTTTGCTTTTCTTTTCCCTTCTTAATGTCTTTTTTTTTTTAATTATTTTTTTTTGTTCCTCAGCATCTTACTGGTAGTGGCAACAACTTCTTTTATCCTCTAACATATTATATTCAGCATGATCCGGGCACATCAATAAAATGTCAGAGCTCAGTAACAAAATTAGGCCTAATCGTAACGTGCAGTGCAATGTTTCTGATGCACAAAACACCTATGATATGACACTTTCTTAGGTGTCTTAAGAAATCTGCTTTTTGCAGCACAGTTGAGTCTTGTAAGGTTCTAACTGATGAGGCTGCAATCTTTGCTTAGGTTTCCTTATTAGTTTTTTTCTTTAATTTTTTTTTTTTAATGAAATATGTCTATATTTATTCCCCAACCTTGACTGAGCTGAAATTTTCTTTGCTGGATGTCTGCTGCAGAGTGAAGTTCATCATTCTCAGAAAAAACCAACTTTTGGCAGGGTTAAGGGAAAAGTAAAGGATAAATTCTGATGTCTTTTCTTTGCAAAAACCTACCATTACCAGCCAGGACTGAGAGGCAGTATTTAAGTAGGGGCTTACATTGTTTTTAGAGTGATATCTTCTGCATGTTTTTCTCTGCTTTGATAAATTTAGCCAAATTCTTCAGTTTTTGAAAACCTTCAGCATGTATAAGTGTAGTAAATATTTCTCAGGTGATACAGGCTGGGGCAGCCTGTGTGGGATCGGGCAGATTTTGAGGAATACACAGAGGATGGAGCTGTGGACCTGTCTTGCCAGGCAGGAGTTAATTGCCTGTGTGTAAGTGCCTGAAGAATGGAGGAAAAAAGCACCTGAGTGAAGAGAGAGGGACTGTAAGGGAGAGGCTGGACAGATTAGAGTAGATGGTCTTGTATTGTGTCAGTAAATACAGTTATCTCTGTCCATCACAGCAAATGCCTCCGTCCCTGCTCCAGAGTACCTGGAATAGCACATCAGGTCTTTGAGTTTCAGAATTTGTCTGCTACCAGCAAATAGCCACTGCATCGATTTACAAACTCTTCTGCCCCCTCCGAAAAATCAAATTGAGTCCCAAATTAGTGGTTCCTTTTAGCCTAATATCCCCGTGACTTGCTTCTATGTACCACGGGTGTAAATTAACTGTGAATTAGTGTCAGAGCCACAAGGAACTCACACAGAGGTAAATAGTTCTGTCTTCATAGCAGGGACTGAATAATGTGCAGCAGAATAAGAGCTAGGTGAGTACATAGAAGAATGCAAACAAAATATTGAAGAAATGAGATCTATGCTGAGGCAAGGGTTCCCAAGGCAAAATATATGATTATGTAATTAAGAGTGGTATCCTAATGCAGTGGCAGTGAGTAAAGGCTCTGCAGGCATCCTTCATTCCTGTGTGTCCTAGCTCTGCTTTCCCCCTGAATAATGATCTTTAACTTACACAGTTTGTGAGATATATTTATCATTTCACTTTCCATCCACCTCCTGCGCAGTGTTGAGTGTCGGAATTCACTGTACACCGTCCCTCAGTAGCAATGTTATTTTTCTTGCTGTGGAAATGCCAAAGCTAAAGTTGCCCACATAACCGCAACTCTGGTCCCCTGTGTAAACACATTACAAGACAGTCTTTAATTACACGAGCTTATTTTTTTTTTTTCCCCCCCTGATGCATGATGCTCAGAGACATCTGGCCATATCAGTCAAAGTGTGGCCCAGGCCTTATTTACCTCACATCATTCAAACAGTGTACTGAATACAAAATTATTGATTTGCTCTTGGGTGTTTCAGCTGTGCTCTCAGCAGAACGTTTCAGTACTTTATAGACGCATGTGGGTTCAAATTCACAGCACCCCTGTGAGACAAGAGGGTGACAGTATTCCCATTTTACAGATGTGGAGCTGAGTCACGGGGAGATTAAGGTCAAAGGACCCACTGATTTTGGAGCCCCAGTTTGATATTTTAGAGTACTTAATGTTTTTATAGCTCGATATATGTTCAAAGCACAGCTCCCAGAGACTTCAATTACAGCTTCCAGCACTCAGCACTTTGCAAATCAGCCCCCAGGGTTTCAAGTCAGGCATCCAGAAAATGAGGAACACACAGTTAGTGACCACCTGTGGTTTATAACTTGGCCAAATGTGTGTGGATTTTCATGGTAATAGCAAAAGGCACCTCTCTTATTTCTGGGTGATGCTTTTCTCTCTCTGTCGAGCGAACCGATCCCTGCAGTAAAATAGAGAGTGCTGCTAAGGTCTCTCAGTGGAGCAGTCCTGCGCCCTGTGGAGGAGAAATGCAAGGGGAACACTGTCATTACTGGCGAAACAATGCTGTTCTCTTTTATGTCATTTGTGGCAACAGCTGAAATCTCCTTTGTTAAAGTTTTAACATGGTTTTTCAGTTTCTAGGATACAGAAACTCGCTTTCAAAGTCTTTAAGTCTCAAAAGAGAAATTGGGAAAAGTTATGGGAGACTAAAAGTGTGACCTTTGACTGGAAGGTAGTGGGCACCACACTGCAGGGGTTGCTGTCTGGTCTACTTCCAATGCTCTCTGGCTGTATTTTGAAAGTGAACGCTTTGCTTCTGCATAGTACTGGCGTGGGAAAAGGAGTACCTTTTATCTGTGCTCATCTCAGGCAAATTTTTATGGCAGACTGATGAAACCCCTAGAAATGATAATTTTAATAAAGACCTCCCTGGCAGACCACAGTTATAGCTATGCAAGTGGTTTTTATAAAAAGCATTTAAAATTTGAGCAACATGAAGCTGGAATGCCCAGGAATAGGTCACTGCTTTTAATGGTATTAACAAGAGAAAGATAGTAGTAAGCATAGTAGGGAGGATGCTTTATGTGGAAGAAACAATAAATATGATTTTTTTTTCTTGAAATACGGAGACATAACACAGGATTAATCTCATGATTCTATCTACATTCCACACCTTGTTCTCTGTGTTGGCAGATGCTTATTGATGAATAAGATGAAACAACTGATCAAATGACTTGCAGGTTGTTTCAGTTTCATAAGGAGAGAAATATTTGAAATATCAGCCCATAGAATTGTGTAAACTGTGGTGAGCACCAGTGTGGGGAGAACAGGAAACATGATGCACTGAAAGATGCAGGTGGTTTGGACTGACATCGGAAAATTGTATTGAGACTTGGTCCCTGGGAACTGGTAAGATCCTGGGAAAACTGAAAAATTATTTCAAATAGAATCAATAGAGCTGAAAGAAAAAAAGACACTAGGAAAGGACCACTAAGAACTCACAAGAATCCAGTCTCCTTAGAGGAGCAGTACGTGTGAAATAATACCTGCTCTTAATTTGCCGAGTTTCCTGTTTACTGTGAGTTCATGGTGCTGATGATGAGTCTGTTCCTTAGCAGCAGCATACTTTGCTTATTAGTTTTTCCACTGTTCCATAAGAAAAATGAAGGGGATTGTTGGTGGACAGAGCCAGATTGCAAGGCAGTGGCTCCTCCTGCATTGACAACAGTTAAAGTCTGGCTTGTATATTCACACTTGTCATTACCATCGCAGGCTTTTCAAGGTGCAGTGGACTCTCCAGCGTAATATCTTAGTATCATAAAAGCTTAGTTACGAGAAGGAAACCTTAGATGTTGGAGAAAGCAGCTGACAGATTTCTCCTTGCTGTTTCCAAATAGTTTCCCTCGTCTCTAGTTTGGAAGGTATATTCTGAAGAGCAACATTTGAGACCATCCCATAAAATTATGGAACAAAAGAAAATATATCCAAAAGAAATGGAACAAGGAAGAAAGCATCTTCCTTGCCTGAACCCAGCAGAATCCTGCTCACCTTTTGTGAGCCGCTACCTGAAATTATTTGAAGGTGAGAAGGAATTATTCTGTGGCAATTTTCAGAGAGCTCAGAGAAGAAGTAGCCTACACTTGAAGGAAATAAAAACAAGCAAAATAAACTTCTTAGCCTCTTTGAACAGCAGTCCTTTACAGGTCGTCTTTAAAAGGCTTGCATGTATGACATCAGTATTTGAACCCCCTTTCTGTACAATATGTGCACGTAGGCTGCAGCAAGACTATGAGTGCCTGAAAAATGCAGAGACTAATTACAGCAGTGTGAAAGTAAAATAACAAGAGCTTGAGAACGTAACTGATAAGCAGTTAGATAATAGACTGACAAGCAGGATGTCTGTAGTCCATCAAAGAGCTAATGAAGGTCTCTACGTCCTTTCCTATTGCCTGAGGAGGATGTACAGATGGAAAGTATCCCAGAAATGGCATATAAAGGATATACACCATGTACTGACTGCGTGGTAATTGGATAAGTGAGTGCTTAACCTATGGATAAAGTAAATACTCAATTAAAAAGTGCACACTAAATGCTGGTAACCAAGTCAGACATGCTTGAAACAAATGTTTACAAAGGAGGTGGTCCTTGGTTTCAGCTGCCCTCTGAGCCGAGCTTGCAGCTCACAGTGCTGCTTTGGTTTCAGCGCCCCAGGAAGGTGGCACGGCAAGACTGAGATGGACTGGTGCTTGGGGGTGGTTAGCTTGGGAATGGAAATGGAGCTGCTGCTCTTAAAGGGGCATCTGGTTCACATGCTTACGTGCATCCCCTCATGTGTCACAGTAATGCAAGAGGACCTTTACCGATAACATCTCTGTGAGCACTGATGTCTCTGCTGTGTTTTCAACCTCTGCTGGACTGACTGAATTTTCTTGGTAAACATGCAAATTCTGACCCTTTGGAGTGAGCTGTTCCAGCCAGAGAAATTGGGGAGCTAAACATTCAGGCAGTCTCAGAAAATGCCAAGAAAATAAAAGAACAAACAAGCAAATTCATGACCAGAAAAGATTAATAAAAAAAAAGACATTTTGGCCATTTGGTCATAAATAGTACTGTTCAATAGCACCAGAAATCATGCAGGCTGTGCAGGGAGACATAAAACCACTGAATTATGTATTAATATGTCATATAAAAGGAAAAAGTGCTAAAGAAATACTGTTGGAAAAATAAATAAAGCCAACATTAAAAGTGAACATGTCCCATTTGGTTAGTTATGCCAAACATAAAACAACAGAAAGTGCCATTTGGAAGTTAACAACACTTTTAATTTTACTACTGACTTTTCCATTATAGACCATATAAAGGTGTGGTTAGACCATAGGCTCAGGAATTGATTTTATGTCTGTGCTCATCTAAATCAGTAGGTTTTTAAAATATGTATCTAGACCTGTATCTCTCTGTATATATGAGGGAAGACAGAGCTGGAAAGCTAAGGTTGTGTGAGCTGGCCTGTGCTCAAAGAGCCCTCTCAAAGGGACTATTTGGGTAAAAGGAGCCAGAGCCGAAAACTGCTGGTGTTGTCCATGAGTCTGCTGCTCTCCAGCTGCTGGTGCTGTGGAGGTGGGATGAGGGCACACATGGATAAGCCATGTCCTGCCCGCTGCAGCTCAGCTGTCCCACACAGAGGAGACACCATTTGAGAGCACCCATGGGGGAAAGTGTGGCCCTGCTCAGGTTGCAGCTTGAATGTCACTCTTGTCCCTCAGACGTCCCCGGGTTTAATGTGAGAAGACAGGTGCTGTAGCTGGCCAGCCTAGCAGCGCCAGCTCTTGAAGAGTGACAGGATGAGGGAAAGAGGCTGCCCATGTTTGCACAGCTATGTCCACTCTGTCAGGGTGCCAGAACTGTCCATTTGTCCATGCAGGACAGCCAGGGGTGGCTGTGAGGTCTACCCATTGAGTCTGGGCTGCTCAGATCTGGACACTGCTTTGGACCATCCAGCCCTTGTCAGTCTCTCCCTGCTGTGAGAGGCAGGGCCACAGCCAGATGAGGAACCTCGCTGCCAGGGGCTCCTCTCCCTCTCACACACACCTCAGGAGGGATTAAAATGAAAACAAAAATAGGGAGGGAGGAAAGATTTTGCTGGCAGAAAGTGCAAATGACATGGAAACTGCTGTGCTGCTGCTTCATTAAATACACTGGCCTGCCAGAACTGCATTGCAGATATCCTCCCAGTATGTTTTGAACAGCAAAATTCCCTTCGGTCAACTCCACTGCGCTTTGCTGGCTCTTCTCAGCCCACCCGCTGAGATCCTAGTAACATCTTTGTTGGGAGAGGAGAGGCTGGGAGCGGCAACAGGGACACCTGGGGCTGTGCCTGGCACTCCAACACCTGCGCTGCAACTGCTGCCTCCCTGTTCCCCTTCCCCTGTGTCCTCTCGCACCCGGCGGGAGGCTCCAGACCGGCTCTGGGCAGAGGCAGAGAGACCTGCCAAAGCTCATCTTCCCCGGTGGGAATGCCTGTACAATGCTCCGCAGGGGATGTGCCAGCTCGGCAGAGATAGAAGGGCCAGCGTGTGGATTCCCAGAGCCAGGGCTACAGGGTCTGTTTCAGCAGTGCCCATCTACAGCACCAAGAAAACCCTGAGATTTGACTTTCTTTGGTTTTAGATTCGTAAGCCTGGGACTGTGTTATAAAACATGAGAGGGGAAAGAAAGAAAAAAAAGTAGAAGGCAAGTGTGTAAATAATCACAATTAATCTGAAGGTCTAATGGCCTGCCTGCCTTCCTGCTGTAATTTGCCATATGTTCTAGTACTTGTGTGAGGTTCCCTGGCTCACGTGCTGTTAGTTTATGTAAGTGCGCACAGACCTTTGGCAAATTTGTATTTTTACTATGCAGAAGCTAACATTTAGCTTTTCTTGTTGTGGGTATGTTGTAGCATATGTTAGTGTTTATGTTGTAGGGAAAATGAATCTCTTGACTAGAAAATATCTTCTTCTAATATTCTAGCGATTTGTTATTTTGACCTTTTTTGTAATGATGTTTTGTCAATAGCAAAGCTGAGTGGGATGGGCCAGGTAAAGGCTAGTCATTTGTGTGTGACACACATGGTATATCATTTCTTCTGGGTCCTTGAGGGGATAATCACATCCAGGTATGATTCAGAAGGTCAACCTGCATTGGAGGGAAATGATTTCTTAGAAGTGGGTATGAAATGGAAAGTGATTTTTTTTTTCCTTTTTTTTAATTTCCTCCCCACCCCCATTTCAGTTGAAAAAAACCTATGTATGACAGGGATGCTATGTCTTTTTCCTTCATTTTCTGTGTATATGTGTTACCCTTGGCAAATTTTTTTCAAGACAATTTTATTTTTAACTTTATCATAGCAGAATCTTCAAGGTTTTCAGTGGGAAATATGTTTACAGCATTGATATCTGTTTTCTCCAGGCCCTGTAAATAGGAGCCCACATATGTTATTAATGGACTAAGGCCAATAGATGACGTGCTGTGATTTTCCACAATTAATGAGAAAAAAATCCCTTAATTCTAGCAGGGTTTTGAAGGTTTACAAAATTTGGTGTCTGTTTGTTTTTTTTCTTCCCCAAATGCCTGTGTGAGAAATGTCAAAACTTTTTTTAGCTCCATGGTACCTGGATTTGACATCAAGCCTGAGCCAGCCCTAATGGTTGGCACCACAATGGGCTCCTCTTGTGTCCTGAGACTGAAGCCTGTCCTCTGTAGTCCCACAATTGGAGTGAGTAGGCACAGCCCAGAGGAGCTCTCTGAGACTGCTCCCATGTCTGGAAAAGCTATCTGAATGCTAAAGGGGAGAGCAGGAGAGATCTGCCTTTTTCCTTGGTTCTCACTGACTTAATTTTACACCATTCCCATGTGCTCTGACCCTTGGTTTGTTCTTGGAAATATCTGTCTTCTGTATTCACAAAGGAGTCTGATTTGATTATCTGCAGTCCCGTGACTTTGTATGCTGTGTTCAGGTTGGATTCAGTAATTATTGTCTATAAGTTAATAGCTGGGAGTTTTTATAACCGCGTGTGATGTCTCAGGCAATTTGAATTCATAATGAACAGGGACAGAGGGTGCTTTTGCCTGTGTTACTTATAGCTGCTGCACTTGAAGCACCATGAGGGTTGATGCTTGTGAGTCCCAGGTAAACCAGACCAGTAAAAATCAGGGAAACCTTTTAAGTTCAGAAATGAAGTCTCATTGGACTCCACGTTACATGCTGTGTGGGAAATTTGTCCTTTATTTCACGCAACCTTGTTTGGGCTGCAGCACACATCTAAAACTGCTCTCCGTGTTGAAGATAATGGGACATATTATGATGAAAGTCCAAAATCTTTACTAGTAAGAGGATTACAAAATAAGCTATTGTTGAAATATGCCTTTAACCTTGATGTGAAAGTATTAAAAAACCTGTTATTTCCTGAAGCTCTGCAAGCCATGTGTTCCAGGACTGCTGGACATAATATGACAAAACCCCTGACACTTAGTCATTTATAGGACTGTGATGTTTCTGTACAACCTACAGCCCAATATCTACCAAGTACAGAACATGACCTGGACAACAGGGAACCAAAACCTTAATTAGTTATATGGAAGCCTAAATTGAACAGTGCTTGAAAAATCAACAAGATGTTAAAATGAGTCTTGTAACCAGCTCAGCAGGAAGTGACAGATTTTGGATGTGAGAAGGGCATTTTTGACCAGGTTTAAGCTGCACTGAAGCTAGGACAGCTGGATTATATGCAGCTCCCACTCAAGGGAAGCCCATGAGAAAAGACATATATGGATGATCCTCTCAGGCACATGGTGTGATTCTTGGGGATGGATGGTCCTGTGCAGGACTAGGAGTTGGACTTGATGATCCTTGTGGGTCCCTTCCAACCCTGGATAATCTGTGATTCTGTGATAGTTTGATAACTGTCCCTTTTTCCTTTTTTAGCTATTTTGTCTCTTTGGATGTGGCAGAACATCAGGACATGTTTTTGTTCTTTTCCAGGCAGTCATTGTGCCCACCCTTTCAGTGCTCTCTAATGTGATACCAGCAAGCAGAAATCTTGCTTCCAAATTATTTGCCAAAAATGGCAAGAAACCAGAAAATTTTATGCTCTCTGGCATAAAGCCATACATGTGCATTCTTATTAGACGAGGTACGCAGAGTTTTGGTTTTGTTTCCCTGTAAGTGAGAAGTTTGTTGACCCACTGGAAATAAGATGTCACGTACCGCCATAACTGTCATATAACAGAAGTGTTGAGATGAACTCTCTGTGTTCAATGGGCAAAAACACACGGGGGAAAATATCTGTGCAACTATGACAACTTTCAGTGTGGTGCATGGTTGGCTTTCACTCACACTGTGAAAGCATGAGAAAGTTAACAAGAGGCCTTAATATTTTGCAATGGGGGTTTTCCTACAGTGCTGCTTTTTGTTACTTGTATGCTTTCTGGCATCCAGCACAAAGGCAGAGGGATGTTTACCTAGGAAATGCTAGGTTATTTGGGGAGTAAAATACTATGGAAGAGGATTGGATATTCACTGTAGAAACTACACTGTTCAGTCTTCAGTGTCTTCTAAGCACTTACCAGGTACTGCAAGGCAACAGCTAATAATAAGAGACTGTTAAACAGCCTGTTCAACCTGTTCCTCTTGGATGTGTGTGAACACACTCTGGATGTATCTCTCAAATTGGAACCATGTGTCTTCAAGTGTCTTAATCAGGGCAGAACTGAGGGATTGACTCCAACTTGGGTTTCTAAGAATGTTTTTGTGACATGAAGTCTTTGCAGAACTGCTTTTGACCTGAGATCCTAGAAACATGGAGTTGTTCTTTTCCTAACGTCTGCAGCCCAGTGTTCTCCACGATCACCTCTGTTAGCTTTCCTGTGGGAAAAATTGTGCTCTGCAGTACAAACCAATGCTTTCTGATCTCTCCCTCCTGCCTGAGATTTCTCTCATCTCCGGCTTTCCCTTGCCCTGCTCTGTGCTTCAAAGCCCTTGGAGAAAAATGTTTCTTTATAATTTTGTTCCTCCTAGTCAGGGTCAAATCTGGTGCTGATAGTCCTGACTGATCAATCTGTTCTGAGACAGAGATGCAGACAATACTCAGGGGGAAAAAAAAAGAGGGCAAGGAGTTATAGAAAATATCCACAACTGTTTCAATGTACAAAAATTCCTTGATCTCGTAGAATTTCACAAGCTTCACCTTGATTCTGTGATCCGTAGCAGAAATACTTACCCTGTGTCTGCACTACAGTAGCTATGCTTTTTTAGAAAGCTGTGTTTGCTGACAGATTATTCTGTGATTTCTAAGCACATCTTGTAGAGGTTTTGGTTTGTTCTGAATAAGCAGCCACATCAACAGAACAGTTACACATCTCTACTTCTGTGGAAATGCAGTACATGCTGGTAAGTCTGACCTACTAGGTGCTATTTAATGCTGTTAAAGCATTCCCATATAAGATTTATTCTGGGCAACATCCAGCTTTCTATGGAACATAATGCATTTGAATTGGAACAGATTGTTCCTCCTTAGTCTATGACTAAAACCATTGCACTGGCCTGACACGGTTGGAAACAGCTTCTCTTTAACATCTTTAAACCAGAAAGATCTGAAGTTGACAAAGTGTTTGTGGCATCTCTTGTTTCTTGCTATTTTTCTCAGTAACTAGGCTCTAGGGAAAAGTCTTCAAATCTTAAACAAGCTAAAGAAAATCACTCCTCTTATCTGCACTCCTCACTGGAAGCTCTTCACTGCTTGCTTGCTCCGCACTTGCCTGTGGAGGAGCCACACATGAGGCATCAAACACTGTTCCGCTTGCAGGAAGGGCACTCAGTGGGGAAAAGGGTCCAATGGCTACCCTGGATGGAGGAGGGATATTTGGCTCCTTGATGAAGATTCATTGGCTTGAGTGAACAAAAATGTAAATTTCCAGAGAAGCCTGGAAGGATGCCTGGTCTGAAAAAAAGGAATGAGTCTTCCAGATTCTGGTTTTTTCCCTTTCCAGGGGAAAAACTGATGGATCTACATAGTTCATGCTTGAGCCTTTGCACAGCAGTGTCAGATGCTAACCACTCTTCACTTTCCAAGAATAAGTATAACTCCTATGATTTGGCACAATGTGGGTAAATATTCCTATTTTTCCTTTTTATGATCTATCTAAACTTTTATACAGAATTTTCTACCATGAACTCTGAATATAAGTTTTAGGCCAGTTAAGTACAGCATATATAGCCACTTGGAAGCTTTTATTACAGAACACTTGCTCAACTTCTTACTGCACATGTGCTATTAGAACAAATGAATCACAGTAATAATTTGCACATGGTTGCACCTGGCAACTGAGGATCTTGAGGCATTTATGAAATAAATAGATTCACTCTATATTTTGCCAGGCATATGTTTTTTGTTTTTTTTTTAAACTTGTATAAGATCTCAGTGAATAATTCCTTTTACAGATTTGAACTTTTTGTGAGGAGTCCAGTCCAGCACTTCATCCATTCTCTGGGTGATTCTTCTAAAGAACTACTGCTGAGCAATTATTGATCTGTATACTGATCATGCTGATCAGATGCATGAGTAACTCAATGTGATTAGACGTAAGATTTAAAAAAATCCAAAACACTGCTTAGTAATACCCTATATTTATCTTTCAATTAGAGTTCATTATAAACTATTATCCTTATTTCAAAACTAGAGAGACATGGATTTGAAGGATTGACTATTTGGTGGATAAGAAATTGGATGGATGGACGGACGGATGGATGGATGGATGGACGGACGGATGGATGGATGGATGGACGGACAGACAGAGATGCAGCCAGAGTTGTGGTCATTTGCTCTATGTGCAGGTGGAAGCTAGTGACTAATGCTGTCTCTCAGGGCTCTGCCTTTGGACTGGTGCTCTTCATCGATGATGCAGACAGTGAGATCGAGTGCACCAGCAACAAGTTTACTGATGACACAAGGCTGATTTGTGCTGTTGACACAACAGGATGGAAAGGATAATATCCAGGGTGTGTGGGCCCACAAGAACCTCATGGAGTTTAGCAAGTCCTAGTGCAAGGTGCTGCACCTGGGTCAGGGCAATCACTGACATGAGTATAGATGGAGGTATTGGGAGAAGAACTCATTGAGAACTGCCCTGCAGAGGAAGACTATGGAGTTTCTGTAGATCAAAAATTGGACATGAGTCAACAGTGTGCACTTCTAGCCCAGATGGCATCCTGTGCTACACCAAAAGAAGAGTGCCAGCAGTTTGAGGGTGGTGATTCTGCCTCTCTGCTCTGCCCTTGTGAGATCCCACCTGTATTACTGAGTCAAGAAAGACATGGAACTGTTGAACCATGTCCAGAGGAGGGCCACCAAGATGATCAGAAGGCTGTAACACTTATCCTACAAAGACAGGCTGAGAGAGTTGGGGTTGTTCATTGTGAAGAAGAGAAGGCTCTGGGGACACCTCATTGTGGCCTTCCAGTGCTTAGACAGGGCCTATAAAAAAGAGGGAGAGCAACTTTTTGCACAGGCAGATAGTGTAGGACAAGTGGGAATGGTTTAAAACTAAAAGAGGAGTTAGATTGGCTGTTAGGAGGAAATTATTTACTTGGAGGGTGGTGGGCCTCTGAGATAAGCTGCCCAGAGAAGTTGTGGTGCCCCATTCCTGGAAGTGTTCAAGGCCAGGTTCGATGGGATCCTGAGAAAACTGATCTAGTGGATGGGATCCCTGTCCATGGTGGAGAAGTTGAAACTTGATGATCTTTAAGGTCCCTTCCAACCTCAACCATTCCTTGATTCTGCGAGTACTTGTCTAAAATTTACTTTAAAACTTAGGATATATAATGAAAACGGAATGCAGAAAATGTGCATATCTTTGAAATTTTTGAAGTATTTACGTAACAATAGTTATAAAACCTGTGCTGAGAAACCTGAGGCCCAAGCATGGCACTCCTTTGTTTTTCCTTATATGACTTAAAATCATAAAGCACCTTGTGACAGCGTAAATTTGGAACCATTTTCAAATTCTTGCCACTAGACAGTAGTTCCTCTTCTGAAAGAGCTTGAAGGAGAACAGATGCATGCAGAAAACGTGCAAGGAAAGGTTTCCCAATTTTTCTGTGCACATCCAGGGCTAGTGATGCATTAGGTACTCTGCAGGCATTCTCCAGGCAACACTCCTGCTCCACCACTTATTCACTGCTGAATAAGTTCTTTCATGTTACTTCTCCCCTTTTTCATCTATGGAGAAGCACAGTCAAAGCACATCATTAAAACTCTGGAGCACTTGAACATTTCTGTAAAGGAAAAGATGCTGGTTAGTAACAGTACCCCACATAAACAGTCATATACAAATGTGTGCCCTTGATGTTTATCAGAAACCTCAGAAAGCCATTCATAGTAATGCTTCTCATTTTTCCTGGAGGTAGAGAACATACTGGCAGTTCAGCTTTTAGGAATTGCTTTAGGCTGGAAAAAGTCAATGGACCAAGGTGCACTGTGCTGCAGGTGGGTAAGCTCCTTTGAAAGAAGCACTCACTCTCTTCAGTGATTTTGTTCTTGCAGCAGTGAATTTGTTCCACTGTCCCTGGCGCATGAGACTCCCTAGACTCACTCTCTCTCTCTCACTCTCTCTCTCTCTCTCTCTCTCCCATTATGTCTTAATTCACTGTGGTCATGATTTATACTAGCAATACAATGTGCAAGACATGAAAATCTATACATATATCATACCTCTGTCTGAATGCTGGCACATGACATTTCAAAGTTATTTTTTCCATATACATTTATCATCTTTTTTTTTTTTTTCTCCAAAAGAAGACAGTGTTTTCTGTGGATTGAAGCAGACTAAAGATGGTCCAACAGCTCTTTTATCTTATTTCATGTACTCCATGTGGTCCATGAGTTAGAGAAAGGGACAGGAAGCACCGCTCCGCTATGATTCTCCATTCCTTTGGCCAATATTGTGGATGTAAATACTTCATGATTCTTGTAGAAACTAAGGTAGGTACCTTTAGAATTTTATCCATCAGTGGCAATTTGCGGTTTAAGTGTAAAAGAAAATTGTTCTTTAGGGAAGAGTAAGGATCTCTGATGACTTCCCTCTGCAACTGACTGATCTTTATCAGCCTTGTGACAGTCCCACAGGGACAACTAGTTGTAATTAGCTCATTTATTATTGATTCACACTTCGGACAATTAATCAGAATTAATGAGCATTCAGTGGTGTTTTAGAGCTCTGAAAATATGTACCTAAGAACTAGAGATTCCTGTGTGTGCTAGAGGCAGTATCCTGTGAACTGTCTCAGGAACCACATGCCATTTTGGGCTTTTTTTTTGTAGATTTGGAAACAGTTGACACTCTTTGAAGAAGTTTTTTGCTTCCTCTCCCTCATTGTCACTTCTCTGTACAGTGTAACTGTGGGAGAGGCTGAGCATAAATAATAAAACACTGAGAGTAACAGTTCTTAAAAAGTTTTCAGCTGAGTCTTAGATCTTTCTTCCCTGGTCACTCCTTCTGCAAGCAAAGTACTGCCTCCCAGAAGCTGTAAGGCACTGGAGCCTGAAATTAGCTGTGTGATCTTATTACTGAAGCCCTTGTGCTTTTTTCCACACATCCATGTATTGGTAGTTACTCTCGTTCTTTGTAATTTAATTTTAGACATAAGATAATCTTGTTGGAGTAAATGCTTGTGTCTCTTTGTGTGGTTTGTTTTTTTCTTAATAAAACATGAACTGGAGTGTCCAGATGCTAGGCAAGAAAGTTGTTGCAGTGTAAGGACCAGGTTTAAATTTATTGTAAGATCCTTTAACAGTTTTAATGTCTGTTAAAAATGGTGAAAATTTTTGACTGGAAAAATGAGTCTGGCAGTTGGGATCTAATTAGAAATAATTTTTCAAATAATTTTTTAAAAAAAAATTTCTATGTGAGCCTCTGGACACAATTCATAACTATATTTTGTTTTCTTTGTTATCCATGTGCTTTAGAAATTATTGTTTTTCATGTATAAATAGGTTTTTGAGTTAGGAAAATAAGTCGATGTCGATCTTCATTTTAGAATGTCTCTTGCAAAACCTTGTAATGCACATTTTGCATGATAGAAATCACTGTTGCTTCTCTCCGTTCCCAACTGTTTTTGACAAAGTTACACTCGGATTGGAAATACCATGAAATATCATTTGTGTTTTTGCAGGCAGGGTGATAGATAATTTAGAAAGGAAAAAGTCAGACAACTGATTAATGCTCTAAAAATAAGATTGCTAAATACTGAATATCTCTGGGTTGTGTGTTAATTTTGTTTATATTAGATCTAAACTAAGTACTAATTTTATTAGTAGCAGTAAGTCTAAAATTCAAATACAAAGTAATGTGAAGTAAGTCAATGACTGTTATTGGAACAAGAGTAATTAGCTGAGTAATTAATTGAACCATACTCAAGGTTTTTTTCCAGTCAAGGTATTTAAATTGAATATGTTGCTCTTTATCTCATCATAATGAATTGTTCACAAAATACATATGTTGCATCCTGCCACTGACATATGGATTCTACCTCTTGTCATTAATACAGTGGCTAATTTTCCCAATTAATTAAATAGTTTTTGCATACTATTGCCTCCAAGTCAATGAGCAGAACTGGATAAAATTTGAAGATTCAGTGCATTTGCCTCTGTGTTTGAGTTTTCCTCTGAAGGAGGTGGGGATGCCTGGGTGAAGAGGAATCCCAGAGTTTTGTTGAACTTCACCCATTTTTTTGAGTTAAAGTGCCCTGGCATGTAAGTAAGAGTGAGGCATTGATGCATTTTAAAATTATTGCCAATGATATGGTATTTACGATTAATTTAGCCATAGGTCTTATTGTCTGAAAGATTTAAGAGTAACTTTTTAAATTAGAATCCCAACTGTGCATTTAATTTAGATTTAATATGACAGTTATTTGTTCTACTAATAAAAGTTCCATTGCATATTAAAAACATATTAATTGAGGATTAACACAGATGTAGTAGATTTAAAAATCTTTGATGAAAGTATTGCAAAGCATCAGTTGGCATTTGTGATTACTGTAAATACACTAACAGCATTAATGTGACCATCTACTTATAAATCTAGCATCTTTTTTCCAGTTTAGAACAGTATGCTACTGGGGCTATGGCTAGCCGTCTCAAATGACCTTTTTTATACAGTGTTTAAATTATGGCCTTTCCAGTACTGTTTGTAGGTGCTGTCACTGCAGATAGGCAGTTGCTCTCCTGCTCTGTGGTAAATATAGGTAACTGTGCCCTGACTGTGGAGATCATGTACATCAAGTGATGTCTCCTTGCAAAATGAAGTTATTTCAAAACAGACATTTCAGCCTCTTCTGGAGGCTGAAAACCTCCAGTGAGGAGGTGTTTGTGTATTTGCACATGCATAGTGATTGTATCAGTCAGCTGAAGTGGTCATATGCAGATAGTTGCTACAACTTCATTGCAGCATGGAATGTGCTGTACTGGTCAGCTCGAGGAGTCCCACTGCCCTGCTTCAGCAGCATCCTCTGTGCTCTGCAGGGAACATAATTAAACCTTGGGCTAGCTGTCAGTAGTGTGTAGTTCATAATTTTCTATGAAGTATATGCTGGAGAAAGTCTCTGTCTGTGCTAATTGACAAGGTAAGGCCAACTGGAACTGTTGGTGGTGTCACATTTTGGACTGTGCTAAACCAGTGTCCTGTATTCCTGTTAGCATCTCTCTGGACAATGACCCAATTTGCTCAGGAGGGGCTGACAAGTTTGACCTTGCAGGCCACTTACTGAGGGATGCCATAGCTTGAAGTCTGCTGGAAGGAAAGAAAGAAAGGAAGGAAAGGTTACATCTCTTCCAGAAGATCTTTCCATGGAAGATCAGGAAATGGAAGGGATGGGGCCAATGATTTCCTTCTCTGTGTGTATGTGCAATTGTTTTAGTTTATTGACTTTTTTGGAGAATGGCAGCGAGTATGAAGGAGGACCTGCATGGCCTGCACCATAGTCTTCTGCTTTTGTTTTGCTATTTTAGGGAGATACGACAAGAGCAGACTTGCTTTGTAGATTCAGCTGAATTTATCCTCTGCTTTCTGCCTCACACAAAGAGAAGCCCTCTTTTGTGTCAGCTGGTCAGTTAATGCCTCAGCAAGACCCTGTCCTATTATTCTCCAACTACTCCTGCTCAACAGCTGTGAGCCAATTTCAGGCTCACCAAATTTGTTCTGATGACAGGAGAATTCCCTAGTGTGCTTCAAGGAACTGGGCAGGCAGTACACATGGTCTTGCCTTGAGGGCTGTAATGCAGCCTTGTAGCAGGATCTGGTAAGGATGTATTATTATAAATCCTTATCATGTTTATTTCACTTTTCATTCACATTCCTTCCAATCTTTTGATATTTAGCCTCGGGGCAGATTCAGCTATATATCCAAAGATGCAACTTTACATTGAATTAATGTGTATCTCTTTGTCAGTTAAGAAGTTAACAAAAAAGGAGTAGGTGTCACTATTTTGCTTATGGTGGGAATTTGACGATGCACTGAACCAAACACAACACACTTCCAGAATCTTAACTAGTTTGATTGCACCATCGACACTGTTATTTTGACAGCCCTGGTCTCCAGCATCTGGCATAATTGGAAGCAGCAGCCAGCAGGTATCAGATGTCAGTATGAATTGTCTCCTGCTGCGTGAGCACTGACTATGAAATTGATTTGCTGTCTTTTTTACGCAGTTTTGTAATGAAAGTAACATAAAGTCCCAAACAGACAAATTCTATGTTTGTGTACATACAGTTAAAATAGGCATATGTCTGAAAATTAGAGAGGGGTAAATATATCAACAGGAAAGCAGTATGGCACCAACAGGCCCTGTGTGCTCACAGGTGGTTATGGTAGCAGTCCCTGTTATGTTTCTGAAGAAGCTGAGCTAAATCAATAGCTGGAAACCAATTTCTTTGGGTACCTGTATGGATCAAAAGTATAAAACAAGAGAAAGAAGAACCATTCAATGAGTGAATTTATATCTCTATTTTACTCACTGGTGATAATAAGGGAAGCGAAGAAGACTGTGGAAACCAAGTCTCCAACCTGGAGCAAATTTTTCCCTCAATTGTCATCAGTATGTTCAAGGCTCCTAAGATGAAAAAATTGGCCTGAGCAAAGTCACTGGTAAATTTCTGCTGATTTACTATTGCCAGTATGTTGCCTTAGGGCACAACAGAAATAAATGACTGTCAGTGCATTCAAGTTGCTGTCATACAGAACAATTTCAGATATATAAAGGTAATGTCTGTGTGACTGGGATCTTGACCACCAATTTGAGATGGATTCAGGTGGATATAAGGGAGGATTAGACCACGTATAAAAGTGGTGCTATCATCCCAAGCCTTGAGAAAAGCCTTTGAGCACTCCTTAGGGATTGCTGACATCCAGGTGATGGCACTAGGAACCATCTTCTGATGCTGGGCTTTGCTCCTAAGAACTTGTTCATTTTCTCAACCAGTTACGAAACAAACATGTTTATGGATCCCTTCCTCCCCTTGAGGCAATACTTGGCTTTGATACTAGAAGGCTTAATCAGTTCCTACTGTAATCAAGTTATTTAAGATTTTTCAAAGAGAAAATTGCAACTAGTTCCCATCCTAAGAGGTCAGGGTCAAAAACCTTAGAGACCTTAGAGAAATCAACTTGAGCATTGATTACTGAGCCTGGCTGCCTTCTAGACAAGCACAATGGAGAAAAACATTCCCAACATCTGGTTCAGTGAAACTCAAGGCCAGTGTTTAATTGTATTTTTGCTCTGACACCCAGTTGCATAGCAATAAGAGAAGCATATGATACAATAATCTATATATAGGATAGGTGGGGCCAAACCTTTGACTTGAGGCCAGCTAGTCTGGTATTACAATCTTGGTGCTGACACCAAGGCAGCCAGTAATCTTAGGCAGGTCACTTGAAGTTCTTCCTTAATATCAGAACCTCTGTTGATGAAGGGACTGGTCTGTAACTGTCTTGGGATTGACAGTTGTTGGAACATGATCCAGCAGTCCATTTCATACACAACCAGAAAGACTTTTCCCCCATTCAGAATAAGAACAAGATAATTTACAGGGAGCTGACTGCTCTGCTCAGGGGGTAGTTTCCTCACAGAAGCAGTAATGTACAGGTTTCTTCCATTCAGAAGTAAACCAGCCTGGTTTGAATCTGACCTCAGGAAGAGACGGAGGCCAGCCATTTGAGCATCTGGTCGTCTTCTTTTTCCTCCTCCAAGGCACAAGTTCTCTGGCTTGTCATGATGCCTGGATTGCCTCCTTTCCCTAGCCATCTCCTGCCCTAGGTAAACACCTCGCTTTCTCTCTTTCTAAGGCTAGGAAATAGAAGCTGATTGCAACAGCGAGAACACAATCAGATGCTTACCCTATCTGACAGACTCAGGTCCTTTACCATAAAACCAGAATTTCTGCCAGGTTTTAAATCTATGCTTTGATCACAAAGATGAGTTGTAATTCCACCTATGTTGTTATAGGGATGCTCTCTGTGGCTCACTCCCATGAGGAATGTGGTAGAAAGAAATCCTCTCACCTCTGCACAGAAGCATTGTGTAGGCTTGCTCAAGCACAAGATGCTGCTAACTAAGCCAGCCCATTTTGCCCTCATTTTCTTGGGAAGCTTTGCTAAGTTGTGCAGGCCCCCAAAAGCAAGAAGGAAGAGGACTCTATTCTTCTTACTGCAACAGAGAAATATTGTGTGTTGTACTAGATAAGCTGTTGCCTACTGCTCTGTCATTGAAATCAGGAGAGGAGCAGGGTTGTGATCCAACACCATTTCCTCTCCCTTGTTAAGGAAGAAAAGCCCTATCATTTATTTAAAGGGTGCTGTTCCCAGTGTCAACAAAATTTTTCATAGTGATACATTCATCGGTAAACAAAAGAGAATTCATGCAAGAATGAAATACATATCTGGATAAATTAAACAACAGCCTTACAGCAGTTCATCTGATAATGCATTTAACAGATTCTTCTGAGCTGTGTCCTTCCAGTCTGTTTCCTTCCCTTCATTGTTGTGCTGTGAAGACAAGTGGGCGGTAATGCTGGGCATCATGGTTTCTGAGAGCTTGCTCCCACTGCTCTGCACAGCACATTGTTTTCATTTTTACAGTGATTTTTCCTGCTTTTCAACTTTCTCAGACTCTTATGAGGATTCAATAACCTGTGTTTCTCAATGAAGGCTGAATAGCTAAAATCCAGTAAGGCAGGAGAAGTCTCTTCTAGAAGTCACATTCCCTCACTTCTCTCAGGCAACTGTTCAACTTTAGCTGTTCTCCTCCCCCAAGTTTATTGATCTTCAAAGAAATAGGCCTGTTCAGCCCTTTGCTCCTGGCAAAAAAATTTCTCTCTTAGAGAGAAATTTCAGGGAAATTAGTGTAAGCAGCATGTCTGCTGTTTGCTGAAAGCATACTCTTCACCTATTCTTTTAATAACAGTAAAACTTTTGGACCTGCATAACTTTTTCTGAATATTTTACTGTTCCCTTTATAGCAAATGTTGCAGCATGCACATATGATGCCGAATTCCTCTTGCGAGCATTTGATTTTTAGAGACATGAGTATGACACAGATGGACATGAGAACTGGCTGTTGACTCAGTCTCTCAGTGCCCTTTTGTTTATGTCTGTGACCTGGTCACGGAGTACAGAGAGTTTCCTGCTGAACTGCATGCAGCTGCCTGGCTGAAAAGCATGTGTGAGCTTTATTTGTCCTGCCTGCAGCGCCCTGGGTCTTCTTGGAACTGGCTCCCAGATCCTTTTTGACGTGGAGGTGGGTGATATCACTGCACAGCCTTCCCAAGGATCCTGTCCTCTCTGGAATCCACTGTTAGGGATCGGCAGGGCATTGCAGCCTGCGTTTCGGTGTACTGCTCCAAATGGACTGCCTGCGTAATGTTCTAGGCTCTCTGAGGCTTCAGAGCAGAATCACCTATTTTTGTCAAGGAGAGCAAATACAAGTGAGAAATATAAACTGAGGCTTGACTTGTTCATGTCCTCTTTCTAAATTTTTCTTAACAGATATATACACTCCCATGCCCCCCTCTTGGAATCACTTATGCTGTCATGAAAACTGCTCAGGCCATTTTCCCATGTTTTAATTATATGAAAGACCTGTATTGATCCAGATGCTTCTTAAGGTTTCTGTACTGCATTGCACCCCACCTTCAGCACAGTAGGCACGCGGCTTGTGGTCAGTAGGAGTCAGAAATATTTGGGTCATGCAATGGTCTGCCGGGCTGGGGCACTGACAGGCTGGTGGAAAGTTTTAACTATAAGTGAAATGTATCTTGCTCTGCAACTGCCTGGCAAAACCTTGGGTGCCCGAATGGCAAAGTGGTATATTGCTTAGATGGCACAGATGTTTGGTTGTATATCCTGAAGTTACATCTGCACCACTGAGTGTCTGACAGCACTCTCTGAGAACTCAACACCCGTTGAGTGAGCAGAGTCACATTCCTTGGTACAGTGTATCTAGTCCCAGAAAAAGATGAGGGTTCAGATACCAACAGAAGAAAACATAAAAACACCACAAAATCGTAAAAACAATCTACACACTTCTCAACAGCCTTAACTGAAAAGCTATAGTTTTCCAGGACATCCCATTGTTTTGCACATCTGGGTTTTTTTTTTTCTTAAGTAGAAATATGGTTCTGCATCTCACATTCTCCTGAAGTGATCCATGCCTTCGTTTGTTATCTCCTGGCATATAGAACACCACTCTTCCACCTCTCACATCTTTGGTTTTCTTACATCCCCATTTCAACTCTAGCTAGTGATCACATGAGAATGCAATATTAGGAAACCATTTGTTATATTTTTAGCAGTGCTCAGGCTGAAATAGCAATGAGAAAGGAGGAATGCCAGCCACACATGACCAACCAGCTGTCTGTGGCCCACATTTTGGAAATCACTGATTCAAGTAGCTGGCAATAGGTTATGGAAAGTTTCCCTTTTAGATTGCTACTTCAAATTGACCCCAAAATAAACAAGGTAAGAAGGTCATCTTGGATGGAAGCAAATTTATGATGTGTATTCATTCAGTTTCTTTGCCTTTTAATGCAAGAGAAGTATTTTAATTGGGAGTCCTTTTGTGACTCAGCTACAGGGGCAGCTGAAACATGGCTATGTTTGGGATGGAGAGGCTGTGTGACTGTTGTGTGTTTTTTCCCCACTCTTTAGCACCTGGTGACACTGTAATAAGTGCTGAGGTCTTGTCCTCTATTGTGTGGAGAGAGGGGGAACCACCTAGCAGGTCTAACTCCATACATTTCAATGTGATGGCCATGTAAAAAAAAAACCAAAAAAAACCCACACTAAAAATGCAAATCTGAATCTTCTTCCTTCCCAAACCTCTGTTGTAGATATCTGTTGGTTATGACTTCTACCTCACCTCCTTTCCTGTCTTCTTAATCCACGAGTATTTTAGGACCCAATAACTCCTTGTCAGCTGGCACCTTTTGCTATATATGCATCAAAGGCAGCTGCCTGCTAGAGTTCTGCATGCTTCTGGGGTTATTTAACTGCGCATATGAGTAGATCTTGCATTCCTTGTATGTCACCCATCTGTGAAATTCCCTGCACCAATTTCAACCAGGCTTGCTTTTTCACATTCCCTCCTTGCCAGCCTAGCAACCTGCTCTGGTCTGTTTCCTGTCTCACTGCAGAGGGGGAGACTGTGTCTTTAGTGTATGTTGCCTGGCTTCTTATGGTTTCAGCTTCATTTCTCTTGCTGATCCTCAGACCATCTCTGAGCGTAGCAGCAAGTGGCACCAGGACCCTTCCAGGATCCAGCGCATGCACAAGATAGAGTGAAGAATGACTCCTATGTGCTAGCCACTCCAAAATCCTGAGACTGATAATCAGCCAGGTGTGCCTACAGGAACAAGACCCCATTCCCTAGATAACATGGGAAAACAGCCAGAGAATCCCAGTGGGTACCCTGCTAGGGCCTCTCCATCCCAGTGTGAGATTTGATCTTTCTTGTAGATCTGAAGCCTTTGCCAAGCTCCCTTATCCATGTTGTCTGCGGAGGAGGTGACAGGTACCACACACCAGCCATGACTGATGTTGTGGGACTGAGTGCCTATGTGTTTTAACTGGAGGCAGTTTGATTCTAAAGAAATGCCCCCAGAAACAATCGTTCAACTCCAGGGAGACTATTTATTTTTATTTTTTAGGAATCCATTTTGTAAATCACTCAGGTGATGGCAAGTTCATGTATTTGTATGGCAAATTTATGTTGTGCTATTAGTTTCAAGGAAATCCGCTGTGTAGATTTTGGACTCCTGACCTCTAAGCAAAATTAATTGTTTGAAGGGGTGTGAAGTAACCTGTTCTCCTCCATGAGCTGTACACTCTGCTGAATGAAAATGTCCCCTGTAGAGGCACAGGAGATGTGAGGGGTGGGAACAGCCATTCATCTTGGTTAATGGTGCCTCCCTTCCCAACCCATTGCCAGTGCTTCACTGACTCAGTGAATATTGCATTTTGTGTTCTGCAGAAGCTACCAGGAAGGTGGAAAGGGCTGACCTACTGCTGTCTCCCATCAGGAACGACGGTCACTATTTCCACCAGATAGGTTCTGGGCACAGGTTGTCCCAATCCCACTGAGAACGAAGAAGAGGTAGGGAGAAGAGGGAGGCACTCAATTACTTGCCTTGAACCTTGTTAGGACTGGGAGCAGGGCTGTGCCTCTCCAAGTCTTGTCCCTTTTTTCCTCCACTGCCACCCCACTACCCTTTTCCCAGTCATCCCCTGCCTCCCTGCACAGCTCCGAACTCCTCCTCCCTCCCCGGCACACATGCTATTTATTTAGCTTAAGTGACATCTGAGCTTTCTGCTCTGCTGGTTTGATTTCTCTCAAACTACAAACTCCTTTGACAGAGGTAGACCATGGCAACATGCCTTGCTCCTCTTTCCTTTTTTTCTGCGCTTTCTGCCAGCAGTCAGGTTTGAACTGACTTTGGCTGGTTGTAGGTCAGGTTCAAAGGCATCAGGCACTGTCTGAACATCCCCTTGAGCTATCAGCTCATATGAAAATGAGTAGTCTAGGAAACCTCTGTGACTGCACAGAATTATCCACTTCATGAGTGAGATCCTAGGGTTGACAGACTTATTATTTAATATGGGGGTTCCCATATTTTAGCCTGAAATCCTACATCCTGTGGTAAAGGACAGACTTCCTAACTTTCCTGTTTTTGTTTTTTTTTTTTTTTAATAAATCATGTAGATTTTTATCCTGAAATATGGAAACCAGTCCCATCTTACCCTTTTCTTCACAGCTTCCTTGATTGTCTGAGAACTGGTACCTTGCCCTTCAAGTAGAATTGGTTATAAGGTGGCAACAAGAAAGAGTGGGTACATGAATGATAAATGGAGAGCTGCACAGAGAAGTGCTGTGGCATTGTGGTGGGAACATCCCATATTTTAAAAACGCTGATTTTAAGGATACTGATTCCCATTTTATTTCTCAAAAATTAATAGATGCCACGGAACAGCTTGTGGGGGTGTTAAGTGATTAAGACCCAAATGTGGAGGGAGAAACAAGAATCATAGCCACAATTTGTAGCTGCTGAAACTCCCTGCACCCCACACCCCGAGCACGCCCAATTTGTTGTACACTCTTCTTATTAGCCATTTACATAAATGTCCCCAAATCTGGTGTAGACAGCCTGCAGTGATGCCCACAAAATTCCCCATCTTTGTGAGCGTGTGTATTTTAAAATCTTTGTAGAATTGAATATTTAAACAAAGATGAGCTTCTCTGCTTTAATTGTGGGGGAGAGATTGTTGTTCTTGAGTCAGGGCACACATCTTTAGCCTGTTTAATTCAGCTTCAGCTTGAATGAGACTCTGGCAATTGACAGCAGCCGAGGATGTGGCTTTCTTTTTTAAAGGAACTTGTGGGGTAAATGGAAATGATGGGCAGTAGCTCAGAATTCATAATACCCAGTTTCTGTGTGTTTTCAGTATGCAGCACTCATAAGCCATCACTTGATGAATATGGCCTGAAGTGATGCAGGCAACTTATTGTAATTTTTTGCTGTGCTCTGTTTGGATTTATTTCCTAGTCAGTCAGGTGGGACACCCTGTAGGTTAAGACCTAGCACATGCATTTTGAATCTGGAGACTAGTACTTAAGGTGAAATAGGAATTCTCTATGTTTCAGAGCAGTAATGGCCTAAACTGCCAGAAATAACCATACTAAGAAACTGCTTGTTTCCTGAGTCTGGCACATCCATAGTCTTGGTGCACCCTGGATTTTTAATGAAAATAACAGGGATGGGAAACTGTCCAAGAAGGGTTTTTTCTCTTGGCTTGTCTGATATTCTTTTTAAAACTGTCTGCTACTATGAAGAAATATAATTACAGAACCATTTAAAATGTGTGAGTCTTCTGAGAGGAGTGGATGGGTTGTATGTAAACCTGGAGCTGTACACAGCACTTAGGCAAACCAAAAAGCACGTGGATGCTGAAATTTTGGTTTGTTGTAAGGTCTTTGGGTGACTCTCTTGGTTTTATTAGGGCTGTTATGTAGAAGTGACTGTATTGACAGTCCCTCCCTTGCTTGTGAATCTCTCTCAGGCATCTTCTCCTCTTGTACCCACCTTAATCCTGCCACTTTCTTTGCAAGGACTTTTCAGGGTGCTCTGTTCAGATCAGCAGCCTGGGTGGGTTTGGAGAAGTCTGTCAGCCTTCTGAAGAAAAGTTCACATCAGAGGCTTTCATTGCATTTCTCTCTTCAAAGTCCTCAACTTACAAGAAAGTCATCTCTGACTCTTTCCTTTCTTCCCAGGACCTTCTGCATTACTGTCTCATACTGTGCACAGACTGTGAGACTTCCTTCTTTGAACCACCAAAATGTCTACATAGGAGTCTACTTAGAAAGGCTTATGAAGGCACTAATAAAGGCACAACTATTCAGACCTGCATCTCTGCTGACAAATGTGTGGTTTAAACTGTGGCAGCAGTGATGGAAATACTAATGCAGACGTGTAATGTCATATGCATTTATCACTGTGGGGTAAGGGCCATGTGTCAAAGCACCACTTGATCCCAGGAGAAGCAGGATAGACCTACCTGCATTCCCCAAGCAGCTAAAGACTTTGCTTAGTGCTCATTTTTGGGATGCGCGGATTTTGACTTCACTGTTTACTGCCAGCTTGAAACAAGAATTTTTTTCTTGCCTTGTGGCAGACCATACCAAACAATAGGTCTGATTCCCAATGAACATGAATTTGTGTCAGGCAAACACATACCACAGGCTCTCATGATAAAAATGGTGGCTCATGTTGACTGAGACCGAGGGAGGGAGGAACCCCAGAATGAGCCCTCTTGTCAGCTGTTCTGTCAATTGTGATCGGTCAGCTGTTGCTTATGATGAAACGGGTCTTTGGGAGGTTTCATTCTGCATGGCTGGCCAGCTGGTATGTGTTTCTGTCTGGGCTCTGCAGCCCTGGCCCTCATTTGAGGAGGGAGGTCTTTGTTCTGTATCAGGCTTCAAATAGTTTGGCATCTGTTGGTTTGTGTTGTCTGCTTGACCATTTGTTGCATTAGTGAGCTTCCTTCTAATCACAGCCCCTAAAGAGTCTGCTGTCCTGAATGATTTCTGCTCTAAAAAGTAAAAGTAGATGTGTGCTGGCTGTGAACACCTGAACCTGTTCTCATCAGAGTGTTGTGAAAATCTGCATGCAGGGGATTGAAACCAGCTAAGAAGGTTTGTGTCTGATTAATACTTTGGTCACACTATAGTGTCTTACCACCAGGGAATGTTAGTGGTGAAATGTACAAGTTGTGTAATCCATACTTCCACTGCTTTGCAGATGGCAGAGCTGATGGACAGAAAAGACTAGAAGTGATTAGATCTGCAGCAGTGATTCACAGCCTAGGATTATAGTTTCTGCAATTTGCTCGAGTTTGTACAACCCAAATATCAGATAACATTATGATTTACATTTTCCATGGAATTTTGTCTAAAGAACATATTGATTTGTGCTGTTTCAGATTACTCAGGGATTGGAGAAAGCCAAAAGGAGCATTTTACTTTTTTCCTGCTGACATTTGAAAAAACGGGATTATACAACTTCACACCTAGCCCTGTGTAACCTTCAGCAACCAGCCTTGAAAAGTTGCTTAACAATTACAGTTTTTTAAGCTTTCTTTAAAAAGATAAGAACCCTCTTCAAATCCCTTGAAGGCAAGAAGTAGTCTTGTTCCGGCCACCTTTGCCGTAAGGACCATGAGAAGTGAGGTGGGGGAAAAGATGGTAGATGATTGCAATTTACCCTTTGTGTTCAGCATCACTCTCTCTGCTTCAGATGGATCCAGACCCCACTGCAGGCTTGCTCATTCACATCCCTGGACTCCTGGATGATCAACCCTGACTAGAAAAGCTGCCATCTTTGGTGACAGTGAACTACCTGGAGAAGTGAGGGTGCTGCTCCAGAAAGGGTTTCTGAGAGCCAAGTTTGATCAGCCATCCTTTGCCCTCCCTACTAGTACTACCCACTATAGCACTTGGTCTGTGCCACATTGATGGGGAAGTGGTCCTGCCACTGCACAACCTGCTACTCCTGCCCTCTCAGTGGTACTCAGTGTGGTTAATACTACAGAAACCAGACATTCAATGTTTTGATCTTTTTTAATGATTTTTGGTCAATATTCATTTGTCTTTACTCTCAATTAAGCAGTTTCTGGAAGAACAAATTAAATTGAGCCATAAAAAAAAATCTAATGTTAAGGCACCTGATCAAATGTATCCAATTTTCAGGGGAATTGAGGCTCTGTGTTCCCCAACAAACACAGTTTTGAAGGAGAAAAGTCCCTGGGCAACACCAGTGCTCAGTACCTTCCAAGAATAAGGTCGCTCTTAGTTGTATGCCTAGTTTAGTCATTGGATTTTGGCCTTGGATCTAACGTGTGTGGAAATGAGTGAGGAGGGGGAGGCTGAGATTTTTTTTTAACTTCTCAGCTGCTCTGCTTAGAAGCCACAGACTGCTCTTTGTAAGTGTGCAGCTGTGGCTAGTCCATCCCACAGTATTTTATTTTAAGACAAGACAAGCAACGAGTCAACGTAGCTCCTATTGTTACTTGTCTGTCACCCTATGTTAGCAGAATTCAATGCACGCAGTGTTCACCAAGGAGATATGGCATTAGAGCTGCATATGTAGATGAAGGCTCTCCAGATGTGTTGCCCTGAAAAGTTCAGAGCCTGGAGCATGCAGCAGTTACTTTTTCTCCCCTTGGAATCTGTATAATTTGATGAGGCACCACAGACTTGATAGTCTCAAAAGAAGTAATAGCCTTTGCCACAGCGGGTCACTCTCTGATGTAATGGGAGGAGACATCTTTGCGGTGCTGCGCCAGGAGTTATGCAATCTAAAATGTCAACTTGAAACATGTCCAAGAACTACTCAAGAAATAGCTGCAGTGTAGAACACTCAGGTGCTAGAGATGCTTGGGTACTTGAAGAGTATGGCGGCTCAGCAAAATTACTTTTGATGTGCCTGAGAAAACAATGACCCTTGCAGAAATTGAGCTATTGAGAGATTCAATTTGCAGGGAAGGAGGTGGAAATTACCTAATTGTTTCAATGTACTAGAAGTGGACTCTATTTCTTGGTAGAGATAACTCTTTTCTTCATGTAATGGTGTTGTTAAGTCCCAAATCCTACTTCAGGGAGGGATGCCATGGGTTTATCTGGGATCAGTAAACTTTTCAGTTGCTCTCCAATGTTTTTGTGGGACACGTATGCTATCCTTCACAAAGGATGGTGATGTGTGGGCTCTTGTAACCTTATCTTGTGTCCTGTCTTGTTTCCCAGTTTCATCTCCTCATCATACTCCATTGTCCGGACAAAGCACAGGGATCCTGTGTGAAAAATGATTCTGGGGGAAGATGTAGATTGTAATGAGCCCAGATTTGATGCTCTTACAATATCAGCCTCTTAATTTTGTGGCATAGGCATTTTCCTTGCTTCAAAGGGTAATGAAACTGCTCCACAGGTTAAAATGTTTCTGTAATACTTGCTTTTGTACACCAGGTATTACAGCAACATCTCTCTAGAGAGTAACTGTATCCAGATATTTAATCTCAAACATTTAAATTGCCCTTCACCAGCATGGAATTATAGATAACATTGAATTACTAAAGGGGATGATACAAGTCACAGTAAGGTCAGCAAAAGCCAAGCATTAAAGAAATAGGCCCAAGCTAAGCTGGATAGGGTTGACTCAGAAAAACAGAGGAAAAGCCTCAAAAAGCCTCAACTACAGAAGCCATTTAGGAGATGCAATGGTGGACCCCAAAAATGATGCAATGGAACCTGAAAATAGAGTCACCAGCTGTGACTGCTACTCCATACACTGTCACCTCTTTCCTGGCAGTAGCCATAGCAGAAAGTCTGGTTTTCCTTGGCTTATTCACAGAACAAGCAGGAAAAGGTGCCATGGCCCACTCTTGACAGTCTTGCATCCCACAGAGTTGCCCATCTTTGGGAGGAGCTCTGTGTAGCCTTGTCTCATATTCAACAGCTCCTTTTCCAACATTTAAGAGCTAAGGAAAACTCAAGCAATCACAAAGGCAATTACTAGAGAAGTTTTCTGGAGATTTCGGGATAGTGGAGGAAGGAGACCATCAGAGTCAGTCAAATGAGCATGTGAATTGGTTTGCGGGGCTGCATGGTGCAGGACTGGCAGAGGGAGGTCTCCTAGTGCTCCTCCAAAGCTCTGGCACAGGAACTTGGGTAATTAAAATTGCCAGAGTAGAATTAGGTTGTATCCTTGGAAGATTGGTGTTCACCAACACAAATGACTTGGGAAGAATGTGAGGGGAAAGGAGAGGTAAAAGTCACTAGTCCATAAACGTGATGTGCCTCTTCTCCCATAATGAGTTATACAGGAATGAATGTTTCGGAGTTTGGACTGCAGGTAATGGGCTGAGTGACAAGGGGCTTTGGTGATTGTATGGAAGGACATAAAAAGACATGAAATAACATTTAATTCCTCAATTAAACCTTATCTTTATCCAAAGCGAAGATGAGAGATTCAAGACTCTAGTAGATACTTTTTTTGACTTTGCAAATCAAGGAGTGAATTACAAAGTAGAGATAGTACATATGATTTTTATTGCCAATTGATTGGCAACTCACAGTAGTTGGTTTTGAATGGTCAGTCTGTAAATTCATTGTCTAAAATTTGTTTTCAGAAACAATCCCTGGGGCAATTAGAAGCATAGGAATAAATTCATAGTAAGAATAACCTATTTACATATAATTTCTTTAAATAAAATAACAGAGTTGATTTAAAGAGAAAACAACTATCCTATAGTCAACTATTTACTCATCTGTTACTGAGACGTCTCATTTCCTTCGGTAGATTTTTAAGCCTTTATGCATGAATCACTAGCGATATGATGAAACAAGGGATTTGCATTAAATAAAAAAATCCTCCATCTTTTTAAAACACATTTCATCACTTCTGTGCTTCTGTAATTTCTCTCTATAGCAAATCAGGGTAGAAAAAATATGTATAGACTATATACTTAATGATATCTTGTGAAGATGTTTTTTCCCACCAAACATTCATATCATCTATGCTGTCATTTTTGAAGCTGTTACTGTTCAAGGGAGTTTTAGATAATTTTTTTCACCAGCAACATGTACAATGTTTTAGGGATGTGTTTTGGAGAGTTTTCTTTCTGTGACAAAACTCCTTATCAGAGGATCTTTAAAAAAATTATAATGTGTGATATTTATTCTTTGCAGAGGTGTGTTTTTTTTCCACAGAAGACTGACAGTAACTCAGTCTGCAGTTGTCTGTTCATACAGTTTCTAACTACATTTCTTTCATAATGATATGCTGTGCGTGCTGTGCGTGCTGTGCAGGAATCCAAAAATACAACAATACAATAAATTAGAGAAAGATGATGATTGATTTAAGAGACCTACTATTTTTACCACACTCTGCTGCTGGCATACCAGGACTGAAGTTTTAACCAGGCATTCCACCGCTATCAGTATCTTTTAGATAAGCTTTAAATAACCGCTGGAAAAACACTCTGGACAGCTTTATGAAGATCATAACAGCAATTAAATAATGACTCTTTGGGGAGGAAACTGTTAGCAAACCACAGATGAAAATTTCACTTTGAGATCTCCTCAGTCAGGTGTGTGAAGGCAGAGAAACCCATCTCATAGGCAAGATTAATAGGGCCCTTGTTGGGCTGCAGTTGGCACTGCACCCCAGCAGGTGGCTGTGATTTGGGCCATGTGTCTCCATCAGATTCCTGTCCTCCTGCTTGCCTCTCACCCCATCCTTCTGGCAGCTGGACACGACTGCCCCATTCCTCCCCTGGCACCCAGCAGCTGTCCGAAGGCTGCAAGGAGCCCCGCTCTTCCTGCACACAGGGATGGCTGATTGTGGCAAAGGCTTGGGGATGGACAGTAACCATGTGCCAAGGGCTCTGGGCAGGGGAATGCCCCTAGCTCTACAGCTAAACCGTGTAGCCCTCTCCAGGTGCTACCTTGCTGATTGCCAGGGTGTGGAGGTGTTCACTTTTGGAGATTTTTTTTGTACAGTTTCATTCAGGAGCGGACTGCAAATCAAACAGCTACTAATGCCCCACTGCGGTGGTCCACCACCCATTTTCTGGTGGTTTATGCTGGCTTTAAGGCGTGAGGAGCTCTGAGTTGTAGGCTTGAGGACTCTGCAATGGGACCCACAGCTTCGAAGGAGGCTTTTTCTGCTCGAAGTGTGAGGATGGGCACTGACATTTGCCTTTTTTTTTTTTTTTAAATTTCTCTATGCTCTCTGGAGGGTTGCCCCTACTCAAAAAATAAATAAGATAGTTGTTCCTCCCTGGTACCAGAGAACAGACTAGCCACAGGACTCTGTGCTAGCACTGGCTGGCACACCGACTGTGAAGGAGGCAATGTCTTCTTACCCTGTGCACACAGTCCTAGTGGAAGAGTGTTGCTGTGAACAGCAGGTGCTGCATGTATCCTAAAGTGCCTGCCGGACTCACAGTGGTGAGGCACAGTGGAGTCCTGTGTCTGGCTGGTACTAACAACTTGAGAGCTTTTGCTGTGATAAAGTACTTAGCACTGTCCCTCCAAGGATGGGTGAACCCTGTCATTTGTTCTTTACTATCTCTAGGACAGCAGTAAAAGTGGCTAATCCCCTAGATTGCTTTGTCTCTGGGTTGCGTGCTGTCTATTGCAGCCACAAACTGACTTTCAAGTCCAAACCACATTTCTCTGTGGAGATTTCCAAACATGTGTCCTGTGGGCAAAACTTTATGGCCTGGTTGTTTGGCAGGCCCTGGGCAATAGCGGGTTCCCCCTGATGCTGATGTCCTGCTGTTCTACAGCATTTGAGTGGGAGATGTTTCCTATCCCAGACAGCAGCCCACTGCCAGGGATGAAGACCACTTTCTCACAGCTGCCATCTGGTAGCTAATGTATGGCTGGAATTTGGACAGAGAACAAGTAACAGCACTGGGAACGGACTCCTGATGTTTTCTGCTCTGAACATTACAACCCCACAGAAAAAGGAAAAACAATGACAAGCTGCAGTCTTGTTTCAGGCCTCGTGTGAACACTGCGATGCAGAGCTCTGGAAAGAGGGTCTATGAACTAGAAAACTTGTGTAGAGAAGGAGGAGAGAACATCACAAGCAGAGTGGGAATACCCCAAAAGCATGAATAGCTGTTCCTGGTGGCTACAATTACCTAAATCATTGCTTTATTTATATTCATTTGTATTCCTCCCATACCTAGCTGAGTGCTCACTGACTTCACGGTGGCCTCGCAAATATCCCAAGAGTTGTCACTTTGTTAGCTTCCTCCAGGAATTCCTCGAAGCAGTTAACATGGATTTGTGGCTATCTGAGGACTGTTATTTTTGTGGGAAAAAGCTCGGCATTATGCATGTAGACAGCGAGCCAGCAGTGGAGCCAAAGTGAGGAATAATGGTGCCTTTAGAACTTCTTTTCCAAATGCCTGCCATTAAGGTTTTAAGTTCTGAAAGAAGCTTATTGCTTTCAGGCAGGACTGTTTTACCACAAGAAGACTGGAAAAAGGAGGAAGAAAGAAGAGGGAGGGGAGAGGAAAAAAAGGAGTCTTGTCTTGTATAAAAACAATTGAGACAGTGGAAAGTGGAATTGGTTACTAATGATCTGTGGCTAAGAGAGCATTAAACACATTCAGACTCCAGCCTCTGTGATGATAATACTCAGTGGGTGAGAGGAAGACGACATGAGCGGCAGCGAAGTAGGGAAGCGCTGTAGTCCTGCTGCAGCACGGTGTAACTGCAGCCCTGGTTTCACCGCTCAGCTGGAGCCCGACTGCCTCATGCCCGCTGGGTACCAGCGATGCAGGCCCACATCAGCAATTAGCAACTGCTTCCCCGGCTGCTCCTTTGGAAAAACAAACAAACAAACAATTTTTTAAATCTAATATCTGTCCATTCCCCTTGGAGTCCTGCGGAGAGTGCATTGAAAAACGGTTGTAAGGAGCCTCACTGCAGCAGGGAAGAGTAGGTGCTACTGCTGCAGGAGCTGCTGGATAAAGGTCTATGGCTTGGGTTGCACAGGAAGTCAGGTGACATGATTGTTGTAGCAGTTCTTGCTGGCCTTAAAATCTATGTCATTGCCTGCTTCGGCAGGGCTACCTTACAGCCTAGGGGCTGTAACACAGGTTGGTTTTTTTTGTGAACTGCTAGTGTTTGATTCTTTTTGATGCCTTTGATTGCCTGTGACTTTAATTTGTGTTACTCAGAAGAGTTCATCTTATGCACTGAGTTCATACAAACTGCTTTATTTAAATCTGGTTTTAAATATTTGTAATGACAATACTTTTGTAGCCACAGCCTCTGTGCACAGAGAACACCTGTGACACGGTTCTTTGCACTTCGTATCTGTGGGACATGTCCCTTATCCTCTCAGTAACCCCCTTGCCCTGTACAGCCCTTCTGAGCAGTGGGTCCTGAGAGTGTCCCGGCCCTGTCCTGGTGTCCTGCACCACTTACCCCTGCATCCAGTACTAGGATAGTGGGAAGAGCAATCTTTCTGGGGTCATTATGTTCCTTGCCTGCAAATGTGTCAGGCAGCAGTGTGAAAGCTGAAGGCAGAGGTGTCTCCTTTCCCAGCTCTGCAGGCAGGTATGGCTGCCCTGGAGTTTCACAGGGCTCTGTGCAAAATCTGGCTCATGCTGCCATTGAGCCACTGCATCTTCAGTTAAGGGAAAAACTCATGAACAGATTTCAATAACACTTCACAGTTCACGCAGTGAGGTGCTCCCTGATAGACAGGTTTTGGATCAAAACTTCAATCCAGTCCCAAAAACTGAAGACCTTTGGAGTAACTGATTTCCTGTCCAGAGCTCAACCCTGCAAAGCGGTGAGGCTGGCTGTATATCATGAGTCAAACTTGAAAGAATACAGCGGCCAGGTAACCAGGCTCCATTTGGAGGCTCTCATTTTATTATTTTGCTAAAATATCTTCTAGTTTGATTACTTCAGTCACAGACTGCTCTGTTTATTTCCTCTGCTGCTAAACTGTGATTTCTGAAATCACTCCCTGTTTGCCATTTTATAATTCTCGGCTTCCCTAATAACCTTCATATTCTGCCTCAATTTTCTTTTTCAGTGTTAACACCTGCTATTTTATTTTTCTTTGTAAACTGGAAACTCTTATGGCAAAACTCTCTTTAGTAGAGTGGTTGTGGTGAACTGACACATCCTAATAAAATCCTGTGCTCATGTGGAGCTCAGATACTGAAGAAATTTGAAAGAAGTGTAAAGGAGCTTTCTATTGAAACAATGAAAAATTGTTTGTCTTCAATAATATTGTGTAAGAAATTCAACAGAAAAAAATTATATGGTCATTTCAGTCAGACTACAGCTTTTGATCTTGTTTGTATACCTGAATTATCACAGCAGAAAAGAAGGAAACCATTACATACAATTTTTAATGTAATTAATGAAAAATTTATTTAATTTTTTAATGTGTTATATAATGCAACTATATGAACCAGTAGACAGTGACCCATTTTTCACACATCAGGAAGGCTCTCTTGCTCGGAAATCTGTCCTTTATGCTGTCTCAGATATATGAGGCCTAACTGTGCTACTTCTCCCCATAACACCAGAATAAAACCTAGTTTTTCTTTAACAGACCTATTTTGTTTTGCAGATAAACCCAACCTCAGCTTACATACCTCACTAGTTTTCTGTCTGGAATTGTCACCTAATCTTGGTCTCATTTGCTTCTGTGTTAATGTAGTGAAAACTGCCTGACAGTCCCAGGCATCGCTCAGTTTTACAATGAGGATACATCAGTCAGAACTGACTCCCAAGACTGAATCCTGAATCAGTGCAAATCTTGGTGTGACATCAGTGGCATGGCTCTGGATGTGGATCAGTCGATGTTAGAGGAATTTTCCCTCTTCTTTTGAGAGTTCTCCAAGTCTTCAACAAAAGTGCAGTCCCATGGGGCAATTGTTAATCTTTAACTTCTCTTGTTAGCTCTGTGTCAGGAAAAGTCAATTATATCCATTAGGTAGGGATTGTATCTGGAGTGAATTCCCTCTTCCAGTTGTTTTGGACCAGTTCAGGAAGAGACTTCCCACATCACCTTCCAGAAAGATGATACAAGAAATTGGAGCGCAGAGGGTAATGCAAAAACCAGACATTACGAAAGTAGTCTCTGTATAGGATGAAAGCAGAAGGCTCTCTCCAAGCAGGCCCCCCAGAAAGAGCTACCTTAAGCAATGTACAAACACTCTTACTACATATTCTTACTTCATGTTCACAAGTCCATCACTGGTTTGCATGCATTGCTTGTGATATAAGAATTTCCACAAATTTATAGCTCATCTTCTTAGCATTTTTTACCCTTGCTCTTCCTGTTCTAAACTGAGACTGATAGTATTAAGATGACTTTGAATTTCTGCAAAGAGGGAACAGAAAGCTATAGAGTGGTCTAGTTCTTTGCTCCCTATTAGCAACTGACTCCTAAATGTGTAATTAACCCACTCATGAGGTACGCTGAATGTATATGATTAATTATTTGCACCAGTAGCTCCAGGAAGTCCAGTTCAAGGACCCTGGAACTGAAGAGGTAGATACAGACCAATATGAAGTCCTTGCTCTTCAAAACAAACACTTTAGATATTGAACAAGATGTGATAAGTGATAGAGATACCTCTTCTGAAAGGGCCGTATCTTTTTTGTTTGCTTTAATTCTAGCTCTTATAAGCTTCATTTGACACTCTCTGCTTCTTGTGGTGAAGGGACAGTGAACAATCATTTCCTATTCACTCATGCCATGTTGTCATGAATTTTCAGAAATCTATAAACCATGCCATAGTTTATCATAGTTGATATTTCTTTTAGCTTTTTCCACCTCAAATATGTCCTTTTGTTGAAGTGAAGGGACCCTAACTGAAAAATATTCAAGCTGCATATGAACAGAGTCATAATTCTGGTTTTGTCTTACTTTTTGTTACTAGCATTTGAGTGTTTTTTTGACTGCTGCTGAGCACAGAGCTGTTGCTTCCATGGAAATGTCTATCATAACCTCAAACTCCCACTCCCAAATGGTAACTATCAGCTCAGAGTCCACCCTTTTATTTCACTGTGAAGGGTATTTGTTCTGTTGCAAACAGAGACCTTCTGTTTTGTGTCTTTTGGCCCTTTATCTGTCCCTATTAGGTTCTTCCCATTTATGCTACGGCTGCTCAGTTTCCTTAAAAATCATTAATGGGAGATTTTATTCAAAGAATTTTGAAAATTCAGTTGTACTTTTTTTTTACTAGCTGACCTGACCCATATGTTAGTTACCTCCAAAAAACTCTAATGGATTTTACAAAGCATAGTGTCCCACTACAGAACTGACATTGGCTCTTCCACATTCAGACACATATTTGTCCTTTATTGTAGCTTTTACAAATTTGTGCAATGGAGTTACTAGCTTCCAGGCCTGTAGTTCTCCAGATCCTACCTGGCATCATGTTTGCTAGCCTTCAGTGTTCATAGTGCCTAAAAAGTTAACATGAGAGATCATGTGCCCTTATCAGTGATTCAGCTATTATATCCTTGGATTTTCTCAGCTCTTGGCTAAACCATCCAGTCCAGACAACTCATTAACATCGTGCTAATGTTACAATAGCCTTTCCACAGTCACTTGTGTTTCAGATGGTGCCTCTGAAGCATTACCTTCCAAAGAGGCTTCTAGTGAGGAAATATCATCAGTTTCTTCTACAGTGATTCTAGAATCATAGAATCATAGAATCGATTGGGTTGGAAAAGACCTCTGAGATCATCAAGTCCAATCCTTGGTCCAGCTCCAGTCCATTTACTAGATCATGGCACCAAGTGCCACGTCCAATCTCAGTTTAAAAACCTCCAGGGACGGTGAATCTATCACCTCTCTGGGCAGGCCATTCCAATGCCTGATTACTCTCTCTGTAAAGAATTTCTTTCTAATACCCAACCTAAATTTGCCCTGGCAGAACTTAAGCCCGTGCCCCCTTGTCCTGGTGCTGGCTGCCTGGGAGAAGGGACCAACCCCCACCTGGCTATAACCTCCTTTCAGGTAGTTGTAGAGAGGGATGAGGTCACCTCTAAGCCTCCTCTTCTCCAGACTAAACAATTCCAGCTCCCTCAGCCTCTCCCCATAGGACTTGTGCTCCAGTCCCATCATCAGCCTCATTGCTCTTCTCTGGACCAGTTCCAGCACCTCAGTATCTTTCCTGAACTGAGGGGCCCAGAACTGAACACAATACTCCAGGTGTGGCCTCACCAACGCAGAGTACAGGGGAAGGATCACTTCCCTGGTCCTGCTGGCCACGCTATTTTTGATACAGGCCAGGACACCATTGGCCTTCTTGGCCACCTGGGCACACTGTTGGCTCATGTTGAGCTTCCTCTCAATTAGTACCCCCAGGTCCCTTTGTGCCTGGCTGCTCTCCAGCCACTCTGTCCCCAGCCTGTAGCATTGCATGGGGCTGTTGTGGCCAAAGTGCAGGACCCGGCACTTGGCCTTATTGAACTTCATCCCATTGGAATCAGCCCATCTCTCCAATCTATCCAGATCCCTCTGCAGAGCCCTCCTGCCTTCCAGCAGGTCGACACTCCTTCCCAACTTGGTATCATCAGCAAATTTGCTGATGATTGTCTCAATCCCCTCATCCAAATCATTAATAAAGATGTTAAACAGGACTGAGCCCAACACTGACCCCTGGGGGACACCACTGGTGACCGGCCGCCAGCTGGATGCAGCCCCGATCACCAGCACTCTCGGCCCAGCCGTCCAGCCAACTCTTAACCTGGCAGAGAGTACACTTCCAAGCCATGGGCTGCCAGCTTTTCCAGGAGTATATTATGGGAGACAGTGTCAAAGGCTTTGCTGAAGTCTAGATTGACCACATCCACAACCTTACCCTCATCCACCAGGTGGGTCACCTGATCATAAAAGGAGATCAAGTTGGTCAGACAGGACCTGCCCCTCCTAAACCCATGCTGGCTGGGTCTGAGCCCTTGTCCATCCTGTAGGTGCTGTATGATGATTTGGGTTGGAATGAACCTTCAAGATCATCTAGTACCAACCCCCCATGTCATGGAAAATGTTTTACTTGACCAGATTTCTCTGAGCCCCATCCAACCTGACCTTGAACACTTCCAGGGATGTGGCATCCACTGCTTCCATGGACAGCCTGTTCCACTGCCTCACCACCCTCCGAACCAAGAATTTTTTTATAATATCTAATCTAAGCCTACTCTCAGTTTGAAGCCATTTTCCCTTGTCCTGTCACTACATGCTCATGTAAATAGTCCCTCTCCATCTTTCTTGAAGGCTCCCTTCAGGTACTGGAAGCCCACAGTGATGCAAGTATTCATTCTGCTTTTCAGCAACCCCCTGAGTATTCAACCTGTCAGTGGGCTCCACAGACAGGCTTTTTGCTCTGATGTGCTGGAAGAAGAATTTAGTATTACTTTAGATTGCCCCAGCCAACTGTTCATCAAAGTTGTTGTTTTTTTTTTTTTTTTTTTGTCAGCCTAATTATATTTTTGCATTTAATCTGCCAGAGTTTATGATACTTTTAATTTTCTTCATTTGGATACAGCTTCTGCTTTTTGAATGATGTCTTCTCAACTCTAATAAACTCTTCTAGTTCCCAAATCTTTAGCTCACTGTTCCAGCACACCTGCTTCTTTTTATTGTTTCTCAACTTTTCCCTAACTTGCACTGAAGGTCTGCTTTGAGCAGGATGTTTTTGGTAGTCCCCATGCTATCAATAATTTCATTCTCTCAGATTATTTTTTAACTAGCTTCCTTTTTTTTCATATACTTCCATTTTTTAAACTTTAGTCCAGTTGTGGTGGATTTTTGATCTTTGCAGCTCCAGAGAGGATATTTTATCGAAGTATGTTGGAGTTGCTGCTCTTGAATGGTGCTTTTCCTGTGAAATTTAGAACCAGAATCTACGTAGTATTCTGTAAAATGACACAAAGTATTTTGGAAACTTGACGTGAAAAGAATTTAGGGTAATAAGGAGACAGCTCAGGCACTTGTACCAGTGTCAGTGGGATTGATTTGTAGGCAAAATGGCAGAAGAGATTTAAGAAAATATTTTGAAGTACTCAACTGTTACAGAATTTATCACAGATTAGGAAAGAGGGTAATGTGGAGATGAGTGACTGAGGCTAATATCACTGGAGGAACAGAGCTGGCATCAGTTAGATATGATAGAGTGACTGCAAGCAGTATCAAGAATAAGCAGAGGAGCGGAAATTATGGACCAGGAAGGTAATTTTGGTAACAATACTTAGAGTGGATTTGAAGAGTGATCAAGCAATATTTTGGTTGCATGGTGTGACAAGAGGAGATAATATGACTTTTCTCCATACTAATTTGTTCAAGCAAATTCAGTTTCCTCTGTGCAAACTAGGCCAACACCTTGAAGGCATTTGGACAACTGGGCCCCCTGTCTGAACCAGTTCATATAGTAAAACTGATTCAAACCTCATAAAATGTTAACCTGAACAGTGGATGATAGAAATTAAGGATTAGAAGTCATGAGTAGGGCTGATGGTCTTGAAAATATACCAGAGTCCTGCAATGCTATGAGATTACTTGTGCCATACTGCCTAGAAGATCCTCTAGGAAAATTAGCAGAAAAACCTCAGGTCAAAAATTATAGCAGAAGGCTAATCCTTCAATTAATTAAATCATTGCAGATGAACTCTCTTTATGCAAAGGGAGCAGGTAATTTTGCATTACTGTTTTGCACATGTGGGCTTTATTCACTGAGGAAATGTAATCATTAGTCTAGGCAGTGCTTTTCTCCTTGCCTTCCAGCCCCTAGCTTAGAAATAAATGTGTGCAGAATGGATGTGTGTGGTAGTAGCTATATTCTTTCCCCCTGATTTATTTGGTTCCATACTCGCTGAATACATCAGGCATTTGTTTAAGTGTATCTTTGCGGGTAACTGTGGACTGGAGGAATATTGAACTTGGTATAATACGAATCTCTCAATAAATAAAAAGTCTCCCACTAAATCTCTCTATATAAAGGCTGAGAAGAGAGATCTGTAGCTTTCCACCTGCGTATGAATCGATTTCAATCAGCCTTTAGGAGGTTTCAGGCTGTGTTAGCTGTAGGATAGCACAGCACAGCAGCGAAACTGCCCTCACGTCCTTTATTGACAGGTTTGTTATGAAACATGGAATATTTAGATTGAGGAGATTCATCCCAGTACTGCAGACACCCAGCCCTGTTATCTTCACTTCAAGTCTGCTGTAATGCTATCCACAAGCACACCACCTTCCCCATCACATGCAACAGGATCCCAACTTCTCTAGATAAGCCTTTGCTCTGGAAACTAATTAGCTCTTTAAGGGAAGGAGGCTGGGGGAGATATTTTCTGGCTACTTTTTTTTTAGAGTAATTTCTGTATTTAGGAAAATGGCCAACTTCCCCATTTCAGAATCTTCTGATTCAGATATGTGCAAGGTGAGAGGTTAGAGGCCTCATGGTTAATGAGTGAGGCAGCCTCTGATTTTTACACTAATTAAAGCATTTACATTTTTCAGCAGAACTAAAATGCAAAACTAACACATTCCATGGAGATTTATAACCCCACAATGGGTTCTCCTATCCTCTCCCTTAATTATCCCAAATTATCTGAACGCTCATGAAGAAGAAAGAAATTAATATTAATATTCCATTTAGAATATACTCTAAAATGCCGGAGAAAATGGAGGCAATAATAATGATAAAGAGGGTAGCTGAGATGATTTGGAATATATAATCTTTCTTCTCTTCAATTCAGCTTTCTTATACTAGAGTAAGCTGGGAAAGCTCAGTCTTATATTCATTTAGCAAAGCAATTTTTGTGCTGTATTGACTTCCAATATATAAGTAAAAGCTTAGTAAAATATTTTTCTGTCTGTTAAATATAATATTTTGGCTTTGTACCTTGATCAGAAAAAACCCAAACACTGGAGATAGAAGAAATTGGATAACTCCTTTTGAATAGGGTTTGTACGTGGGGGGCAAATATACAGATATGACTTGTCACTGAGAGTAGACAGGAGAAATAGCAAGAAGAAAAGAGCAGCTATAAACTGGACATGAAATGAAGCAGAAATTATAGTTTATGTTGAAAGAAAGGAGGGAATTACATTTATCAGAATAGGAAACAGTGGGGTCAAACTAATCAAAAGCTGCAAATGTCGAATTTGGATCTGTGGGTTGTAGGTCAGAGGAGAGGGTTTACTTGCATGAAACAGGCTGAGAGATGCTGCAGAGAAGGGTGGAAAGGGAAAAGGAAGAATGTCTCTTCATTTGGATGGTGAGACCCAAGTACCTGGTAAATGTCCAGTTAGCCACTTACTTACTACGGTTGTGGAGTTACAGATTTGTAATTGGCCTTTTCTGCTCAGAGACGGCCCCCAGCTGCTGTCCCAACTTCCCTGCTCCCAGCACTAGGGCACTGACTTTGTGTTCCCAGTGCTCTGGAAGTTTGTAGTTATGTCAGGAGTGAAGGATCAGCTTAGTTTTGGTTTAGAAGTGCCCTAAGATGGAAAATAGCCTTGACAAATGGTCCTTGATGGTGGGATACCATTCACACTGAATGCAAAAGTATGCCCAAGTTCAGCTTTAAAATTGAAAGCAGATTATAAATCTGAGTCCCATAACCACTTTTTCATCTTGTTCTGTGTAAATTGGTTCAGCGTTTCCACTCACTGAGAGAAGCCAGAGACTTTCAAAGGACCCACCACTTGTGAGGGTCTTGGCTTGCACCTGCCTTGGTGTTATGCTGTGGGCTGTATTTAGAACTGTTCTACCCCATGAAGCAATGTTTGATTTCTCAGACAATATTTTGTGTCAAAACTGTAACTTTTTAAAAGAAGGAGTGATATAGATTAACTCTGATCCCCTATTCTTATAAACCCTTTTTTCACTGTCTTAGTACAATGTTGGCAGGTTGCTGTAAGGGTGGAAGACATGAACTACACTGAAGCCCATCTGCAATGCTGTTGCATATGGTATCACACATGGATTGTGGGTGAAAAAACTGTCATATTAAAAAAAACCCAACAACAACAGAGAGTGATACTAAAAATACTGAACAGACTTGAGACCAGCTCTGAACTAAAAAATCCATTTTACTGTTGCTTTTTACCTTGAAAATAGCCTTTATTGTTTTTATAACACTTTGCCTGCTCTGTTTTGTTTGCTTAGCTTTCAGAGGCTCAAGACATGTTTGTAAGAAGTACTGAGACATGGAGCTAAGTCTGGAAATACATTGAAACTCTTCATGGTCAACATCCAATACAACTAGAGGTTCAGGGTCCAGGGACCAGACATTACTTACCATTGCAGGTGGTGGCCTTACCTTTGCCTCCCCTCCAGGGATTATAGAGAAAGATGGAGGATGAAGTGAACTCGGTGGTGGCCGGTGCCGCAGCACCATGTGTTGCAGCGCTGCAGGTGCTGTGGAGCCATCAGCTGGGTTGTGTGCATCAGACAGTCCCCAGCACATGAGCAGAATTGCACCTGGGGAAGTGCTGCACAGGACTGTGCATCGCTGCATGTGGTGGCTTGGGGTTATTGTAGGTTGGTACAATTGTAGTGTAGCTAAGGGGTATTTTGGGTTGTATAATTTGGGTTCATTTTCAGTCTAGAGCTTCTGTGAAAGGAACTTGTGTTTCTTGGCCTTCTCCAACAGGCCAAAATATTTGGGAAGGAACACTAGGTCCTAATACAATGTTTTGTTTTTCTGTTCAATACAGTGACATTCAGTCTCAGGAAAAGCAATTTTGTGGTCCTGCCTCCTTGGTTTTATTTAAAAGTCAGAATTAAAACCAAACTAAAACCCATGGCTAAGGATGTTAGTAGTAACTACAAGTTTTTGGTGTGAATGTGTGTTATGAACCATTACTAGCAAATATATGACCTTTAAACATAATGGAATGGGGAAGCTAGATTTTATTTCATTTAGTCTAATGCAACAATTTCAATGTTATGCATTGCAAGAACATTGCAAGAACACTGTTGAGAAATAGTAATGTGATGGATAAAGCATTGGACTGGGATTTTATTCTAGGCACAGCTGTAGACTTTCTACATCAATTTGTCCAAAAAAATTAAGCAACCCACTTAGCCAGGGCTTTCTTATCTGTGAAATGAGAATGATAATCCCATAATACCAGTCTGTGACAAATACATGAATATTACTTGTATTTACTAAACAGTTTCAGATTAAATTTTTCTCTTGTTCAGTTATTTCAAATAACAACTGTCAAGAAAACCTGTCCAAAGATACGAAAGCTGTTACATTGCACACCTAATATGAATTGGCTGACACAAGCTAGACTGTTGAATGTCCCTGGATGAGAAATCAAAATAACTTGTTTAAATTATTGAACAACTGATTGCTAAAAGTTTCGTATTACCAAAAACATCTCTTATTGACTTCATGATCTCTGAAAATTTCTGCAGCAGTCATAAAAGATTCTGCATCTTAGTTACATTCCTTGTTAGTTTTGTTCATTAAGTAAGAGATATGAGGCTAAAATGAGACAATTTTATTATTAAAACTGCATTCTGATTTCCAAATATCTTTATGTTTTGTTATGCGGCAAACATTTTATGGATTGCTTGTTTGTTCATCCTTTAATGAGCAGCAAAATACTCTGCAAACTGCCACAGAAGAAAATAACGCATACAAAGGATGAAGAAAGAAATAAAACAGTACATGCTATAAATTGAACAAAATAAATACAACCTATCTATGCATGCTTTTTATTACGTGTCTTCTTCTGTATTGCTTTGGGGGAAAAGAAATACTCTACATTTCTTCATGTGAGTTAGGATTAGACACTGAATTCCAGAAGCTGCCTGATACCATTCTTAATTCAGGAAAACAAGGAGTGTCTTTTTTTTTCCCTTTCTTGTTTTCATTTCCTCACAGCTGTCTCCTGTGCATCACATATCAAATCTGCAGTGGTGCTCATTTGCAAGAAAAGTGCTACGTGTGTGTGCACGATGGTCTGATTGTGAAAGAGTTGCCTTCCTTCCTCTTTCTGGAGATCCCAAAGGCCACATTTGTCTTACAGTCACTTTGCTATGAGTGTAATTAAATGTAAAGCACTTTGGGATGTTCAGCTGTATAAAGTATTGCTATTGAAACGCGAGTTGTTTTTCTGCAGAAAAACACAGAAAGAAAAAAACCCAAATAAACAGAAACAAAAAGCAAATGAAAAGGTTTCTAGGGATAAAATGTGAACACTGTTAGATAAATAAAACATTAGAAAGAAAGGAAAATACTTCCGGAAAACAAATCAATAAGATTAAAAAAAAAAAAAAAAAAAGGATTTATTTGAGAAAGTTGACAGGCTTGCAGAAATTTCTGGCTTACAAGGTATTTGCAGAGAGAAAATATGATGAATCAAGACACTATCATCAAAGTAAAAACCCTAGGTATTAAAATTTTAACTCCAGCTGTAGGGAGTCTAGATCTTTTTGTCTGTGACATAAATTTGCACAGGCAGTAGGAGCTTCCAATTACAGAGTTTCTTCTGTATTTTACATCCTTGAAGATAGTGTTTGTCCTTTCATAAAATGAGTGTGCGATTCTGTCTTTCCCAATTTATAACTTCTACATGACACATTAGGAACCAGAATTATTTATCAAAACAGAAAAAAATAAGGCTTAACAAGGTCATTGTTGGGTAGTCCTATTTATTCACTGCAAAAGGACACTTTTCCCATGATGAAACAATTACAGGGTTTATCCTGAGTTGTCATTTGGCTGTAGACTAGACCCTAAGTATTCAACCTTCCGCGCAGATGCCCCGATCACAAGGCTGTAGAAGTATAGATATAGTCATGTAATTGTTTTCTCTCCATTGATTCTGATGGTTCATGTCCAATACAACAGATTAGGGAGCTACACGGAGGTCTCCCCTTCCTTGTGCTGCTAAGTAGGCAGTTGAAGAACAAGTATCACCACATCCTACTCCTCTGTGCTCTTTTTGGAAAGGGTGCCTGTGTCTAAAACCAGGGATACTTACCTATTCCTTCTTCCATCCTGGCTGTTTTAGAAGGTTACAGCTCCACATCCTCAGCAGAGGTTCCCATCCCCACAAGATCTCCTGAAGGAACTTCTGTGATGGAGAGGTGGGGGGCTGTGTTTGAAGAAGGGCAGAGGCACATGTGTTCTGGCTCCAGCGCTGCTAAAAGCCTGCCTTTCTTTCTTTCCTTTCTTTCCTTTCTTTCCTTTCTTTCCTTTCTTTCCTTTCCTTTCTTTCCTTTCCTTTCTTTCCTTTCTTTCTTTTCCTTTCTTTCTTTCTTTCTTTCTTTCTTTCTTTCTTTCTTTCTTTCTTTCCTTCCTTTCCTTCCTTCCTTTCCTTCCTTCCTTTCCTTCCTTCCCTTCCTTCCTTTCCTTCCTTCCTTTCCTTCCTTCCTTCCTTCCTTTTCCTTCCTTCCTTCTTTCCTTCCTTTTCCTTCCTTTTCCTTCCTTTTCCTTCCTTTTCCTTCCTTTTCCTTCCTTTTCCTTCCTTTTCCTTCCTTTTCCTTCCTTTTCCTTCCTTTTCCTTCCTTTTCCTTCCTTTTCCTTCCTTTTCCTTCCTTTTCCTTCCTTTTCCTTCCTTTTCCTTCCTTTTCCTTCCTTTTCCTTCCTTTTCCTTCCTTTTCCTTCCTTTTCCTTCCTTTTCCTTCCTTTTCCTTCCTTTTCCTTCCTTTTCCTTCCTTTTCCTTCCTTTTCCTTCCTTTTCCTTCCTTTTCCTTCCTTTTCCTTCCTTTTCCTTCCTTTTCCTTCCTTTTCCTTCCTTTTCCTTCCTTTTCCTTCCTTTTCCTTCCTTTTCCTTCCTTTTCCTTCCTTTTCCTTCCTTTTCCTTCCTTTTCCTTCCTTTTCCTTCCTTTTCCTTCCTTTTCCTTCCTTTTCCTTCCTTTTCCTTCCTTTTCCTTCCTTTTCCTTCCTTTTCCTTCCTTTTCCTTCCTTTTCCTTCCTTTTCCTTCCTTTTCCTTTCTTTCCTTTCTTCCTTTCTTTCTTTCCTTTCTTTCCTTTCTTTCCTTTCTTTCTTTCCTTTCTTTCTTTCCTTTCTTTCTTTCCTTTCTTTCTTTCCTTTCTTTCTTTCTCTTTCATGTCTGGAAAGTAAGTGAAACTTACCAAAAGAGTTTTGCTTCACTAGAGACTTGGTGTTTGCTATATTCATGCTTTCCAGATCACTTAGTAGCCCTGCTAAATATCAGTAAGTGTTCTCCCTTAGACTTCTAGTTTTGTGTCAGCCTTCAATGATGGTTTCTCATAAAAACTCATGTTCTGAAGGTCCTGGGTTTGCTTTAGCTTTTATAGCTTTCCCATACTGGACAATATTACTCCTCTTATAATCTTCCACTGAGTCCATGCTGAATTGAAACTAATGGGTTCATGGCTCTCTCTTTGTAAAATGTTTGTGCTTCTCAGGTTTGGACTGTTATGTGTTGAATGCCAAAAAAACCCAGAAGTGTAAATTACCTTTCAAATTTCCAGTTACCCCATGCGCTTTTAGTTATTTCTGGTAAAATACCCCAAATGTGCCAATTCACCTTGTCTTAGTTTAATTTGATAAAAACTTGACCTTCGCTCTGCTTTAAAGGATACGTATCAACAAACATTTCCATGCCAGGAGGACCTGAGAGCAAGAAGTTGGACTACTCTTTCATATTGTACTGCTCTTTCATGTTTTGCTTAAACTTGCTAAGTTTGGGCTCACGTGACTCACCTGATATTCAATAATTAGCTTGAATAATGCTATGCACTCCCACTTTTTTACTGGGTGTCTGAAATGGTTCAGGTAAAACCTGACAAATTATGAATGTTAGTTTTGTGTTTCCCCTTTGTTTGGGGAATCTGGTGTATTTGATTTCTTGAAACACATATCTATAAGCTGTTAAGAAATCAAGTTTCTTTGCTTCCACCCTGGCTGAAATGCGGTGGGAAGATGGGAGAAAGCCTCAGCTGAGTTGAAACTAGAGAGAAAAAGAGAAACACACTTGCACCATTGAAACCTGGATCCACAGAAGGTAGTTTTTATGGTAGCTTTATTGTTCATGTGTTTCTAATAACCTTCTCATTTAATCTTATTGTGAATTAGGGGAGACGATGTACTGCCATGAATGGCAGTGCAGAGTTTAAGCTCCAGCTTTCTTTATTACTTCCATTATCACAATGGATCTTCATTGGCCTGAATTGTTAACATTCTTATAGGAATGATAAGCCTGAAATGGCTCTACCTGTCATTCAGTGATGTGTGAATCGACAATCAAATGATTGATCAATTTTTCTGTGCTTCAATAGTTTCTTTCAATCTGATTTACTGTATAAAATGTGTCAGTTCCTGCTAAGTTTTCTAAGGGATAAGTAAAGTAAATTAGGCAATTAGACCTAATCTTAGATTTAAAAATTGAAAAACTATCAGTGTCTCTGTCTTGTAAAGAAAATACATTTCAAAATCTGAAAATACAAAATCTTTTGTAAGGAAAGAGTATCCTTACAAAAGAAAACTCCTGTAGTCCTGACAGCCTTCCTGTGAATGGCTTTCATGAATTTCTAATATATTTTTCTTTTGTTCATTTTTTCAAAAAAACTTTGGACTCTGGAAGCTTTTAAGAAGGAGAAGTTTAGAAAGTGGAGTGATAGGAAGTGCTAAATATTTTATTAGTGATTTATGATAACATGCTTTTGCTTTATTCCTTTAATAGAAAAAAAATCGTGACAGTTAGCAAAATGATGAGGATTAATGTATGAAAATGTATTGCATGGCAGCCTCTGAGTAATGTATTTATAAACAGTTTCTTTTTAAAAAAAAAAAAAGTATGTCAAAATAGATTACAAGAAGACTAGGAAATTACTGTAGTCAGAACAAACAAAATACACAGTCCATGAGTTTTTTTTCTGTAACGTCTGCTGCATCCTGACTGAGATCACCCACTCTTCGCCTAGTTCTCTCTCTCATAGGAATGACATTTTCCTTTTGTTCACGTCCTTGGTTTAAAGCAGAGTAAAGCAAGTGAACCTCTGAAGTACTTCATGTACAAGAAATGCTATTTAAGTAAGGTTTCATCCCAAATCTACTTTTCAATTTATTTACTCCTTTTTGCAGCTGTTGATGAGCCTGTGCCCTTCATGGTCTACAGATAATCATTCACTTTTAAACACTAATGTGACCAGAGTTGTGTGTTCTACATGATCTGTCAAAACTAAGAAACAAAGAGCTGCAGAAGGGAAAAAAAACCCAAACCAAAATAAAAAACCAAAAAAACACACCCAACAAAAAACCCCAACAACAACAAAAAAACCCCCACCCAAAGATAAAGGTAAAAAGTGAGACAGAAACCATCAAAATAGAAAAGTTGAGGCAGGCAAAGGCTGGGTAACCGTTTTGACAGGCTGACTGGAAGCCACTGTGCTTTATGCTGTGAGGGCTTCATCCAAGTTTCACTGGTGGCAGTAGAACGGCTTCAGCGGGCCTTGATTCAAACCTAATTCAGTCAATTTATTGAATGATTTCTTCATTTTTGTCACACCAGTCCTGTTGCTGAGCAGGGATGAGGAGGAAGGGGACAAGGGGAGGCCAAAGGAAAGTTGACCACACAAATGTAATGGTGGAAGCATTAGACTGCATGGGGTTGTTCAGCCTCCACAAAGAACCAAACTTATTCCCATGGAAACCAGTGTTTGAAGATGAATAAGTAGCCTGGCTCTCAGCAGCTCCTTTCCTTTTTATTCTTTTCTTCTCTCTTGGGATGTTTTGTTGTTTTTGGTAAAGGGAAAGAAAGAGTCTCTTCACCTCCAAGCAGCTTGAGAAAAGACTGGCAACATTCATTCCACTAATAAGCTGGCAATTAATGCAAAAAGGAATGTCCTGGATTTCTCAAAGAGATGTATTTTTCAACAGGAGCTAGTCAAGATGTTGATGAGGTGTGGTTTTTTTGTTGTTATTATTGTTTTGTTTTGCTTAAATGGAAAGTACACTTTCTGGAAAACGGGGGCTGCTGAACTGGTGTTGTAAGTCTGCCCTCACGTGTTGGATTTTAACTCTTCAGGAGAGAAAGAGTAAGTAAGCTCAAAGGAATCCACCAGACATATTGCGGCACCATCCAGCATAGAGCCTCAGGTCTGCTTGTTTTTTTGATTTTGAGGTTTATATACTGATGTAGGCATACCAGTGGGTTACACACAAAGGGAATACGCAGAGGTATGCACTAGCCATTTGATGTAGCAGGTAGCAGATAATGGGTCATTATAATTCCTGCACTAAGTAGATAATGAATTCAAAGGGATTGTTACAGTGGTGTTGCTGATGGTATCAGTGTTATAATGTGTTGCAGCTATTGACTGATATAAAAAGAGACAGCCAAGGGTGGGCTGAAAAGTGGGCAAATTATCAACTAACTTTCAGTAAGTAAGGGAGATATTCTTGGTCTCAGAGGTCTGAAGGAAATTATTTGCATTTGGCTTCTTGTGAGGACAGTTTCTGAGAATAGGAAGTGCTGTAGGATTTGGCATCATATGGGAAATTTCCAGTGTGAGTCAGCATGAATCTGTGCTTAGATAGGGCACAAGTGGTTCTGCAGCCTGCTTGCACCTGCAGACTCTGGTGTCTCTGAAAGTATCAGTGCTTACTGAACTTTTGGGGTCGTAAGTATCCACAGAAGAGTTTTTCCGTCCAAAGGAGGACCTCTTCTGTGTGGAACCTCTGATAACTAAATGATCTCATGCTGTAGCCTTTCCTTTAGCAGGGTATAAATCTTGTTTGCTCTTCCTTTCCCCTCTCCAGATATCTGTTTCGGTAAGACTTAGAGTGACATAATTGTCTGTCCCTCTGTTCCACTTGGCTGATATCAGTCAGTAGGCTCAAAATTATTAGGGAAAGCAGACAGACAAGATGAGTGCCTAAGCCTCATTTCCTTAGGAAACTTAGTTTAAAAGTTAATATTAGCAATAACTACTCAGTTGGAGCAACCACTGGGGGAATGCAGACTGGCACTGAAGCTGCACCCTAGTGCAGTCTGGTGTGTTGCTCCTATTGTACTTTTGCTGTGAACTTTCTCCTGGGCTCTGTTACCAAACAAACCTTCCTCCAGCTGCTGTGTGCATGAACAGTCATAGCAGTGTCCTCAGCAAGGGGAAGTCAGAGTCTCTTTGCAGCTTGGTTTACCCACAGGTGTTTTTGGGGTGTGGACACCTGCTCACCAGAAAGGGATGGAGTCCACACATCCATTTAATCTGGATTTTCTCTGGCTTCTTCACATTTTGGATCTGCACTCAAATCAGCGTTTGCAGCGGGGCTTTATCTCCTGTTACTGTGTAATTAATTTACATGGCAGTTTTTTAAGAAGTCTTTTAAAAGCCCCTGGAGAGATAAGTGTCAATTTGGTTTAATGTATCTATCTGGAGTCCTTATACTGTTTTTTAACTTACGTTTTTGAAGCTTTGTTTTTTCTTTCTAGATAATGATTCATGGATGCGCAGTGTGAGAAATGTGTTTTCTGTTGCACTGGGTGGAAACCTGGGTCTCCATTTCTTCATTTCTGCCTATGGCCTGCATTTTTACCTGTATGGTGTTGTTCTTGCTATATATCCTCCTTTTTCTCCTTCTTCTTTCTCAGAACAGTGCTTAAGAAATTGCATTTATCTTTGCAGAACACTGAAATTACAATCTCTGTAAAAAAAAAAAAAAAAAAGAAAAAAGCACATTTCACAACACTTCACAGCAGACTCTTCCTTCTCCATCTCCATCACAGATGGTCCGTGATAGTCACCTCAACAAGATCCCTTCAACTCCCAGTGTGTTTAAGAAGTTCCTTACCTACTAAGAAAGGCATGTGGCCAAAGCTACTGGTGCTGAGATTTTTACTGTGTGACTATGAAGTGGGATGATGGCATTGTAACTGCTTTCCAGTGTGAGCTCATCTTCAGTGTTTTGTTTCATTCTGAGGCATTGACCTTTCTATTATCAGCGTCTCTGAAAGGAAAGAGTACAACCATGTCTTGTCTGTGTCTTCTTGTTTATGGTTTATATGTGGCTTAAAGTTCTGCAAGAAACTTAGTGCCATTTTACTGCCTGGTTTTACATTCTGCCTGTGATGTACTAATTATCAGGGTGTGACAGAGCCCTTATTTCCTATCATAAACCAGGGCGGTTATCCAGGAACGAAATTTTGAGTAATGAAAGGATGTAACAATATGAAATATTCTCTGAGGACCATATTCTGATCCTGTTGACATTGATGGGAATGTTAGTTTTGTCTTCACTGTGAGACTCACATAATGAAAGACAAGGCATTACTGCCTGCTTCGATTTTATTGTTTTTAAGAGCCATTTCCCCACAGTACTGTGAGCACTGGACACTTCACCTCAGCTGCTATGCAAGTACCTGGTGTAGCACTAGCGCAGGTTACTTAGTATGCTAGGGAGCCGCATTCTTTGTGGATGTAAATTAGTGTAGCTCCTTTCACATCAGGGACAGTGCACTGTTTTGTATTATGGGGAAGTCTCGCTCTCAGCTTCAAGCTGCCATTTCCTCCCCCTTTTAGAAGGGAAAAACCAAAGAATCTGTGCTTTTAAACCATTCTTACTGAGGGGAGGATGGAAGGAAAGAAATAAAACAATTTAGAGACTGTGTAATTGTTTCCTAGTTTTCTACTAGTAGCACACAGTTCATGCACATGACTTACTGGGAATACACTTGAACTCAGCCACACTTGCCTACGGCAAAAGAGATAATGAAGTATTTCTGCTTATACGCTCAGAAGCCTCCACTTGAACAGAGAAGCTTAAGTAGGAACCAGATTCAAACCAAAAGGAAGGGTGAACAGAGGGCAGCCTCCAGCCTGGCCAGGGCTCCTTAAACGCTGCTCAGCAATACTGGCTGTTTGCCACTTACACATCATATATTTGAGCCTCATGTTGCTGTTGCTATCAGTGTTTCATACATTCACAGGTTGATGCCTATTTCTTTCTCCCCTGTGGAAGAGATGGTAAAATTTAAAGACAAATGAGAAAGTTGGTCTTATTAGCCAAATTCTAGCAGACAGCCCACAGTGTTCAGAACATGTCTGATATTATATTACAGACATTTCTGGTTGTAAGGGCAGAATTCAACCCGTAACTCATTTTCTTGATTAACATAAAGCCAGAATGTCCCACCCTACTTATATAGCACTAGAATGCAAATTTTCATTTCCAGGTCCAACTTTCCTTACTGATATCCTCCCCCTTCTTATCCTCCTGTAAAAAACTAAATAAAAAAAGAAGCATTTTCATCTTGAACTTCTATCTTAAGTATCTCTTTCTGATCTTCTACAAACTGAACCTTGATAATTTTCAAGGAAATAGAGGGCCTTTCTTTTCCATATATCCCATAATTTATTGGCTTCTTTCACCGGTCAAATACCACATTTCCTCCCTCTGAGAGCATGCCCGTGTTCATGCTGTTCATGTAACCCTCCTTCTACTGTAACTACAGAAGAGATAAAGCTACAGGTGTCAGTTAATCCATAACTGTTTCTTTGATCTTTCCTATATTTTTTTTTTTAATTTGGAATGTTTCTTCCTAAGGGTTTTTCCTGTGTAACCTTACCTTAAAATAGAGCAGCATTTGTTTTGTTTTCAGTAGGCTTGGAGCCCCAATTCTGCTTGAGTATCCATGAAAAACGGAAGTGATTCCCCTGATCTCAGCAGATCATCATGCTTTGTTAAACCTCACCCACACAAAGAGTTTGGTCTCCCTGTCATCTTGTTCAGAAATGAAATCCTTATTTATAAATAACCCTTCAGTGTGTATTTCAAATACACCCTTTGTTTGAGAAAGCACTCGGATACTTTCCTGAATCAAAAAATATTCAGTTATATATAAAATATTCATTTTTTAACAGGATAATTTAATGATTAAAAAAAAAAAAGGCAGAACTATTAAAGAAAAAACAGATCCTTGTTTTCTGTGGAAGTAATATATCCCTTGTCAGGACTGGAACTTTCTAACTGATATTCTGTAGCTGAAACAGAAGATGAGATTAGGAAGCTCACATTAGTGGGAAGGCCATTTCCTAGTGCTATTCAAGAGGCTGGGCATAGTCACCATGAGCTCTCTCTGTGTCGCTGAAATGCAAACAGTTGGGCTAATCTCTGAGCCTTCCAGCACAGACTTTCAGACACTTTCATAGTAATAAATCTTAAAAACCACATTTTCAAGGTAATGCCATTAGCCACAGCTGGCATTTGCACCGCTTGATCTGGGCACCTAACCTGACAATTTTAATTTTTTATTCCGATCCTTCTTTCTCCCTCTGGTTCTCCTGTCCTTGCAAAAAACCTCTGCTGCCTGAGCGAAATGTTTGGACAGTGTCTGCATTTCTAGAATAAATTGGTACCTGTGAGGTTCTCAAAAACTCTGAAAACTTTTCACGTAGATCTGTTTTTTCTTTGTTATGTTTTCTTTTCTTTCCATGTTGGAGCATTGATATTGGGTTAGAGCCCAGACCATTTGATATCAGGTGTTCTTCGCTACAACTAGCAATGCCTTTTATTCCCTGCCCTGCTGAAAATGCCCCTGGACAGTACTGCAGAAACAGTACAAGCCCCCTGGGCTCCCTCAGCCCCTAGTCCCATCTCCCTTACCTGCCCCCAGCCCCCCCCAACCTCTGTCCTTCCGCAAGCCCGGGGGACCACACAGCACCTCCTGCCTCTGCCTACAGGAACCTTTCATGGTATATAAGTGTGTGTATGTGTATGCATACAGGCATGTATATTCTAACACTCTGGGTAATGAATTTCTTTATCCCTCATACCTCAGGAGAAGTGGCTGGGCAGCACGAACCAGAGGTTCATGGTAGTGTGTTTCCTCATCTCAGCCTATTTAAACTATTGTCTTTAAAATATTTCTTGTACCATCTCTTTGGAGGTTTGTTTTAAAAATGTGAGGAGGATCCGTGAGCTTTCTGCTATGTTTATTCAATTCTCAATCCTCCAAACACTTGAGAATTCGAATTATTCAGCTAGGCTTAATGAGGCTGACTCAGAGTGAAGTTATGTGCATAAAAGCCAAGGACAGGAGGCCTTGATATTACGCATTTTTAGGTAGTTGTGGGGTTTTCAATATTAATGTTTATTACTGAACAGTCTGAAGGAGAGCTCAGTCTGTACCTTTTCATCAGTGCTTGCTACTACTTATCTTGCTGCAAAGGAGCTCCTTGGGAGGTGTCTGGAATGTGGAGGTTTGTTTGTGGAAGCACTGGGATCTGTCAGAGCAGATCTGAGGGCTCCATGTCAGCCACTCCAACGTCAAACCTTGTCAACAGCTAAAGCTGCTACCTCTGTGTAGGTTTGTGCTGCTGACCCCTAAGCTCTTCTATCAGTGACTTTCCCTTTGCCTTCATTTTCCAGTTAGTAGAATAGGGAAAACAAGGTTGGATATTCAAAATGACCAACATAAAGCATCACCATGGGCTGTGCTGTGATCCCTAACACAAAACACAAAGAAATGGGCAAGAGAATTTGACTAGTCCCTGCTTGTTTGCACTTCAAATGTTGGTTTGTGGTGTTTTTTTTTCTTCTCTTAAGTTGCATTTGACCCTCTTTTTTCTGATGCTGAAGAGTGTGAGAAGGCCAATTTGGTTGGGCAATGGGACTGCAGGAAGGACTGCTGTCCTCATAGTGAGGAAGACAGGTTCCCACACAGCTCTGGAGGGGAAATTGCTCTGATAGCTTGGCAAAGACACACCTGAGCATGGGCACCTTTTAGTGGTGGTCTGAATTATACATCTAGGGACTCCTTGCAACTACAGGCTTCTTCTTACAAGCTTCTCTGGGACTTTACCCTGACTTCATCCCTGCTCCCATTCGCACATAAAGTAAGAAAAACTCCTGTTGAGTCACCCTTAGGAAATGTTCAGAAGAAATCTCATCTTTTTTCCTAGATATGCTCTTTGCTCTGCTAAAGCAGCTGCTGCACAAGGCCAGGTGCCATCCTAGCCTTTCTATGTAGTGTATTTTGCTGAGTGTAACTGTGAGAGCAGAGAAACAGATACCTTTTATTTTTGTAATAATTTTTTATTCTGATTTTAACTAGGTCTTCAGATGCATTTTTGCATATCTGTCTTTACAATTTTGAGCTAGTATAGGGATATGGTCAAAATATGCTGACCGCCCAAAATGAAAGATTATTTTTCAAAATGGTCTCACTTTAATGAAGTAAATATCATGTTAGATGACTCCCAGAAAATTGAATATTTGTCCTCTACAGCATGAGTTTTGGTTTTACGCCATGTTGCAATATTCATACTACAATTATAAAAAATGCATAACCATAGAATTGCTTTTGGAATATTCTCTTTCACAGTAAAGTTATGAGATTATTAATTTTTTCTCCATTCTTCTTGAAGGAATACTGGAGAATCTGAGAACTCTCCACAAAATAGAAATTCCAAATTTTAATTAGCTTTACTAAAATGACTGATGCCCCCACCTAGCACTACAGGATTTTGGAAATAAAGTCCCACCTGTTTCTTCAGAGCTTATTGGGGAACAATGGAAAGTGGAAGAACAGGAGAGGGAGGTGTGCCTTTTGGTGATTAGAAACACAAGCAGGACCCTCCATTCCAGTTTTATCTAGAAAACCCTTCCTGGTGTGAGACAGCTGTTGCCTCTGAAGCCTTCTACGTATCTCTTGAAATCCCAAGGATCCTTCTTTTTTTAACCTGTATTGTATCCCCACTGCCCTTGAGATCCTATATTACAGCTGCTTTCCTCAGAACGATTTGATAAGAATATCTGTTTTGGACCATTTAAGTGTGAGAGAATTTCTGTCAAGCATCAAGAGCTGCTCTCTCTCTTCCCCTGGAGCTTTAAAGATGCTATTTTAAAATTAAAGTGTTTGGTATAGATAATATGCTTAGGGTTATAATGAGGTCAAGAGTTGCTGACAGTTTCCAACCAGATTTTTTTTCTTTCTAAGTAAGTTGATCAGACTTCTTGCTCTGCTTATTTTCCTATTTCAATAGATAAGTATAGACAGACCATATAAAGAAACATTCAGGAACAGAAAGCTTTTGAAAAATATTTGGAAATTATTCTGATTACATTGTCTAGCTCAACTTGCCCCATTTGATTATGCTGGCATCCTCTGCAATGCAATGTGACATGGAATATGTGATGTAATGAGATATGCTTTCCAAAATGCAATGTGCTTTATTTTAGTCAGAATGTATTAATCCACTTACTGAATAATTGACCCAAAAAGATTCTGTCAAACATTATTAAATTATTCACTGGATTTCCAAACCAGTAGACAGTGTCCTTTAAATATTAAAGAATAATGTCAAATAATTTTCCACACCAAAAATATCTTTTTTTGTGTGTTTGCTGAGGTTTCCTGGCTGTTCTCTGTTGTTTAAGAGGGGCAGGATAATTAAATAAAAGCTAGTGTGCCCTTCAGCGGTGGCACGTGAGTGGGAGGGCAGAGGCTCTCCCATCTATTAACACTCCTTGAAGGAGAAAAAAAATGCTCACCTAATTCAGTTGTCAGACCCAGCCAGATGCCATCCCACTAGCACATTTTTACTGACTTACACATGTGCTTTACAGGAAACCCCAAACGCTCCACATATACATATTATTTTATCATGTAGCCTGTGCTTTGGCAGTGAGTTCCCCCCGAGAGGGTGCAGCACTGGGGCTGTGAAGTGCCCTGCTATTCCCTACCCTCAGGCCTCACGGTACCTCTCTAGGTGTGCATTATGAGATAACAACCTCTCAGGATCAATTTTGGTGTGGAAAATAGGTTTCCTTAAAAAAGGGACACCAGTACAGCAGCATTCAAGTTCTACCAATTACAGTGTCTGACACCTTTCCCCTTGAAGGCTGCATGCTGAACGAGTGCAGGGTATATTTCTGGCTTGTTTAAAAAGGATGAGGACAGGCATCTGATAGCTTACCTTAATTATTCCATTTCCTCCTCCCTATATACATTTCCAAAATCTAATTATAGTGCTCATGGCCCCTGCTATCAGACAGTAGCCAGAGATTAATATAAAGCCATGGGAAGGACAGCTACCTCCCTTCACGCTTTCCACAACATTGCAAATCTATTCCAGCAGTCTTTTGATACTAATATTTTGATACATTCATCATTGTGTTAGCATCGGCAGTGAGCAATATTTACAGTTTATAAGCTTTTCCAGGACCAACTGTTCATATTACTCCCATTAAGTCCATTCAATTTTCCACCTGAAATACCACATTTATCTAGTCAGAGTTTGACATCTATTTTCTGGGGGGAGGGGGTTGCTTTTAATAATGAGTTTTATTTAATTGTATGTTTTGCTTCTGCTGAAGAATATGCTAAGGCAATCTGTTACTTATTGTCAATCAAGTAAGATGCACTTGGCTGCATTCTTGGTTTTATTATCTAGGTCCTGATATGGGGACATTTTTGTGCACATGCAGCTCCGCGTGTTGAGGTGGAATTGCTTATCTGTTCTGTGGCTTTATTTGGACTGGAATTTACTGCAATGTCCTCATAAGAGCAGGAATGCTGTCCAGGGGTGTGTTCTGTGTGCAGTCGGGGGGCAGTGGGCAGCCCTCCTTGATAAGTGTGCTTTTCCAAGCCACAAGTCTTGTCACACTGTTTATTTCAGTAAGCAATTAGACTTCAAACATACTAAATATTCATTATTTGTTAAAATGTAAGTAACAATTCTCTAAAGTTGTTTTGATCTGGCTTTAGGAGACAGCAAACCCTATGACTCTTCTCAGCCACACCAGAAGCAAAGTCCAAACAGAACAAAAATATATAGGAAATTCTTCTTAACTTCTTCTTCTTAGTTTTACTTAAGGGATAAGGGAGAAAATTATGCCAGTATTGAAAATAAACTTTGCACCTCCTGGAAAGACTTACATAGGTCTCTGAACTCTTAATACCAAGGTGGCCAAGGACATCATGCAATTCAGTGTTCTGTTTGCAACAGCAACAGCAAACCAAGACTTGGCCAGAGATTGCACTGGTTGATCATTTTGCCTGATGGAACCATGTGCCCTCCAGCTATAATCTCTACTCACTGCACAAAGAAACTTACCCCCAGAGTAAGAGCTTGTGAGCAACTTCTTTTGGCATAAAACAGCCACCTTTTCCTCATACTTCCTGTGTGCAGAAACACCAGGGTTTGTGACTGGTCCTGGAGTGCAAATGGCATGTCTGAGACCCCTGTTAGCAGTCACTGCATGCAGCAGAAGTGATGCACGGACATGATTGGAAGGAAGCTGCTGTTTTATGAGAGATTCTGCATTAAAATCTGTTAAATGTATCAGCAACAAACAAAAAAAAATCCAGATTAATAGAAAAGGAAAAGAGAAAAGAAAAGAAAAGAAAAGAAAAGAAAAGAAAAGAAAAGAAAAGAAAAGAAAAGAAAAGAAAAGAAAAGAAAAGAAAAGAAAAGAGAAAAGAAAAAAGAAAAGAAAAAAGAAAAGAGAAATTAGGGTCATACCAAAGGCTTAAAAGAATCAAAATCTTTGATTTGAATTTCAGCCTTTTAAAAAATCTATATAATAAATGTAGACATATAAAGGAATTAAAAGTCATAAATTGAACCAGAAACTCCAAATTATTTTTAATTTTTTTTTTTTTTTCAGAAACGTCATGCTAGAGCACTCTCATCTTCCTTGGATGGGTAATTTCTCTGTGCTTCAGGTTGCACTTCTTGCAGTCTTGTCCCTTGTTGGTCTACTGGTATCTCAGGTGGGTCAAGCCCAAATTTCTCCCCCAGCATGCTGTTCATACTGTACATGTTGAAGGGGGAAGCAGAGCTATGGCAATGGCTGCTGTTTTGAGAGGTAATTCCTCTACCAGCATCCATCACTGTGGAAGATCAAGTCAAGAGAGGAGGGACCAGTGTCCCAGGGACCTGCCTCAAAATGTGTATCTTCCTGCAGGAGCTTGTTAGGGTGTGTGGAGGCTCTCCTGCAGACCCAACATGCAGGAGAAAGGAAGAGTAGGGCTGGAGAAGGTCAGAATATAGTTGCGCTTACTGTTTCCTTGGGCAGAGGGTCACAGCTGCTGCGCAGGCACTCTGTCCCTCCAATGGAATGGAAGGAGAGTTTCTTCACTTCAGCACAGAGGGAAAACCCCAGGGCTAAGAGACACCATAATTCTGCCACAATGGGGTTCTTGAAAGTGTACCTCTGTCTGTATCCTCCATCTGTATCTGAAGAGGTGGAATGCTTTCTCCAGATATGCAGCTAATGGCTGTTAGAGCTAGGGTATAAACCTTGCCCTGCAATTTCCAGTCTGAAGCAGCAAAACTCATTTCCTCCCTATTGCCATCCATGGGGCAATGTCTGTGGTGTGCTGCTCTCTGGTAACACTCACTGTGCTGATGGACTCATACCATATGGCTTACATGAAGCCAATGAAATGAATTTGGAGGACTTGTCTTGCCTTGGCTGCAACTCCAGCAGGATGCTGAAATGTTGCTGTGTGTAGTCCTGCAAACTAAGCTTTTCAGGACAAAGGCTGCCAAAGCTTTACAGAAAAGCCTCTCAAACTTCAGGTGCTGCAGCACTGTCAGGCAGGGCAATGAGGCGCTGGGATGTGCTCTGTGTGTGCGTGCTGGGGGCTAACATCGGTGTGAAGCAAACATCTTTTGAATGAATTGGTGCCAGAGGGGACATGCACAGCATCCCGAGGCCACCTCAGTGAGACATCTGACTGATTAGATATTGAGGTCAGGCGCTGAGATACCAAGGTCATGCCATGTCCTGCTTTCCTCATCTAGCTGGGCCCTGATAAAATAGCAGCTGTTAAGACCACCAATCAGATAAGGTGGCAATTTTCAACAGTTTCAAGTTATTGTTGCAGCAAGGGAGGTCCAGATAAGATCAATCAGGCGCTGGAACGATTTAGCCATTCTGATTTCTGCCCACTGCCACTTTTTTCCTTTCTTGTGAATGCAGGGAGCAGTCACGGAGGCCCTCACCATGCTTAGAACAAAACATGAGGGTTGATTTATGGGTTGGATTACATGGAAATGGTAATTCTTTGCTCTTTTATGATGTTTTGTCGGAAGGTGCGGTATCTTCCAGTCAGAGCAGCAGGATTGCAATGAGGTTTTTACAAAAGGGGTGAGAGAAGGGGGGTGGTGATGATTATGGAAGCTCCTCTAACACAGCAGTTAATAAGACACCAGCACATTAATCATGTGACAGGTATTGAGTCTAACAGGGCAAGGCAATAGTTTTTAAAAACAGCCAGTTAAATTACTACCTGGTAGAAAAAAAGCTGACTGAGTGCCATAAGTTTTATGCCACTATTTGCAATTAAAGTTATTTTTTATCCCTTTTTCTTTCCTCCTGTTTCCGTGTTTTAAAATGACTTTTTGTACCTGTAAGAAAACAAGAGGGCTGTGACAGAGGGCTGTGAAGTCTCTTCCCACTTGACCAGCAATGTCCCAGGCTTTATTTCTGTCATTTACACAGGATCCCACTGTGGTCCCTCCCCTGAGCCGTACCCCAAGGGCTCAACACAGCCGAGATACTCCTGAGGGTCATGGCACAGAAGAGAGACTGATGTTGTGATACAGCCGAGACAAATTCCTGATTAAAAGAGACCTGATTCTCAGTTGCAGCCTAGAGATGTGGCTCCCTTCTTTTATGAGACACTCCAGGCAGCTTTATTGTACCAGACCATGTACACCTCAGGCTTTTTTATCATGACCCATCCAACTAGAAATGGCAAAGTCAAAGGGGAGGAAAAGTTGGGGCAGTCCTGGTACACAGCTACGGGTGAGCCCCTATCTCCTTGGTTTTCTTTTTTTTAAAGGAGCTCCAGTCACTTGAATCCTGTGGCTACCAATGTTATAGCACAACTTATTTTTAATTGCTAAACCCTGTTTATTACCAGAAACACTATAAAACAAAGAAAGAAAACATTACTAAATGAACCATTCCCATGATTTTGTAGACTTTTGGTACATGCACATGCTTTTCATTTTGAGCCTTAGTCAAACCACATGTCATGACAACTTGGGAGCACTGGGCAAGACCAGAGCAGTCAGAGGAGTCATATACAGAATCATAGAATCATTGAAGTTGGAAAAGACCTTTAAGATCATCTAGTACAACTGCCAACCTATCACTACCACCCTGTTTATTGTTAAACTCCATCACTTCCTTGGGCAGTCTGTCCAGGTTAAGTTTTATCTTGCTTCCCATATGACAAGTATAGATTTCCAGGACCATGTCATGACAATACTGCTGTATGATGAAATTCACCCTTAAAGTAGGATGCAAACAGATGTCAATGAATCTGTAAACGAGCTGTAAACAAATCATAAGAATTACCTTGCCAGAGGACATCTAGAGTCCATCTTGCTCATTAATCAGTCCCTGACAGTGATCAAAGCCTGATGTTTCAAGGGAAGATAAAAAATAATTATAATCAGCAGAGACAAAAACACACTTTGCTCCAAGCCGGTGCTATGGGAAAGAAGTGTTCTCTGGACTCTGGACTAATCATTATCAAATGCCAAGCAACAAAAGGTGAATAGGTGGTTCTGCTGCTGAGAATCAAAAAATAGAGTTTTACAGTTAATGATGGCAGTGACTACATTATGTACAGCTTCCAGGGGCGGCTATGTTTGTAAGATGAATTCTATAAATTTGGAGGTGGATCGTATAGGTAAGGCACCAGACTTGCTTGCAAATCACCAATTCCAGAAGGGCTTGTGAGGAGGTTCCTTTATTCCGGTGAATACAATGACTGTTACAACTCAGTACAGTTTTTTCTGGCTGATGTGTGTGAATTTGCTCCACTGGGGGCAAGGAAACTACAGTGATTCTCAGCAGCTGAAGACATGACCCACAGTTTTCAGATGTTATTTAGTTTTGTCTTGCCTTTTAAAGGTTGCAGATTCCATTTAGAGGCCTTTGTGTTTGGTTTTATGGACTTGAGAAGACTTTTGACAGTAATAGCACTGTTAATCTTTGTTTTTTTTTTTTTTTTTTGTTCATAATTTTTGAGCTAAAGAGTAGAGCTGAGACTAGGAAAGATGTGCCTAGGAAATAGTTTCTCTAGCAAGTTCCAATATATTTTCCTGAAAAATAATTTTAAATTTATCTTATGGTTTCCCAGCTGTTTGCTCTCTGCAATTTCTCTCCACATCATAGCATCAGAATATACTGCAGGTTACAAGGTAACCAGGGGAAATGCCTGAGCTAGTTCTGAGTGGTAGTTTGAAATAATTCTGCTGCAGACGTATTTCTTCTGGTATCTAAGCCAGTTTAAAGCAGTTGGCTATCTCTATTTCACACTGCTGTCTAGGATTTAGATATATGCTTCCAATCCTTAGTCAATTAACAGAAAATATTGACAAACACTCTCACACTTTAATATTTGTTTCTCAGTGAAAAATCCTTCCCTAAGTATATTATGGTGTAATTTCACTTATAATTGACTAAATGCAAACATAACTCATGTAGTCATGTTTGCCACCCACCTCTGTCTCTGCAAAGCTTTATGGGCAACTCCAGGGACACTCCAGTTCACAAGAGCAGCATGGTTGGTTGAAGCTGCTGCTGCTGCTGGCTGGGCCACCTGCTTTGAGCCAAGGGAAAATCTTGGCCTGACAAAACTCTTGTGGGACCAAAATATGTACCACAGCAAACACTCAGGGTGCTTAAAGAGCAAGACTAGCTGTTTTCTGTCCCAGAAACAACTGGATTTGGCGCCTGGACTGTCACTTTGAGCATTGGTGCTAAACAAATCCCCTTCCTGTGTCATCTTTCACTCTAGATAAACAAAGCTCTCTTCTCATTGTGTTATTCTAGCATATGATACAATTATCAACATTAAGGTACTTTTTTTTTTTTTCACTGCACTTGGTATTTGGATTATGTTTGCTTTTAAGTGTTTCTTGTTTTCCCCAACACAATACGGAAACACGGGGAAGCATGAGGTTGTTTTATAATTGCCAGAACACAGATAACTTGAAGAGTTTAAGCCCACCTAACTCCCACTCAGACTGTCTGCATCTCATCTAGATGCCCTATTTGCAGTCCAGCACTGACTTCTTAGGAGTTCTTTCCCTGAAGACATATTCAAGTGTTAGATAATTTCCTTACTAGCCTGAATGCACTACATTTTAGTTGCATATCTAGTCTTGGAAGTAGCTGCTATGGAGCAACAGGCACTTTGAGCCAGAGCTGTGATACAGTAGAAGCAGAGGTGGACAAGCAGCTTACTTTCACCTCCTTCCCCAGGAGTGTCTGTGAAGTTTTCCAAAGGACTGTGCTGTGACACCAGGTAGGAAGGCAGAGCCCCACTGCTTCTGGACTGAACTCAAAAGGGAATTAGGCACATAACAGCTCCTGCTCCTTCAGTCTTTCCTCTATTGCAGAGGAATACCTGTGGCTTAAATTTGGGATGTTCTAGGGGTGATTAAGTTATACGGCTAATTACCCTCTGGAGACCTGTGAAGGTATCCACTTATTTGTACTTGTTAGAAAATACAGGAATCACCTGGAATCAGAAACCTAAAATTTTTGGAGACAGCACCTAAACAGAACACTCAAAGTAGAGGGACTGGGTTCCAGTTTTAGTTTGTAGTCTGACAAATGGTCTATGGATAATAATAATAATAATTATTATTAATAATAATAATAATAATAATTAGAAGAGGAAGAAGAAGAGAGAAAAATAGGCAAAAATGAAGTCTTTCAGCTACAAAAATGTCTTTTGTCATTCTCAGCCATTTGAAAGTGCCTCAAACTTTCTTTTGATAATTGCTATGCAAACATTTTTGATGTCTGTGCAAAAACATCTGGAAGCTTACAGTGGCATCTGGACATAAATATTAAAAGATCAACAAAAACCTGATATGAATTAGCCATGTGGATAGCCATAAAAACCACAACCACAAAAACCTGTACCAAGTCTTTGGCTGCAAAAGAGGATGTCTTCTCACTTGGTTTTGGTGTGTTTATAAACTGACATTCAAAAAATGAGTGGTCATAGCTAATGGTTGGGTTTCCTTTCATTTTGACTACTCTTAGTCAGAGTAGGAATCCTTTGCTTGATTGCATGGGTACGAAATGTAGCTCACTCCCTTTCTAAGCCCTCTGCTAAATTTTGGTGTGCTATGTGAGTTTTGATTCTGTTTGTGAAACATATGCTTGCAAGGCTCCTTCTCCTGAAGGACACATCCTGGACTCCCACTGACTTCTTTCTGTGGTGGGCAGAGCTACCTGAGAGCAATTGCTATAGGCAGTCACTGCTCTGTGTTACAAGAACACTTGTTTTAGTGTGCTCACTTTTTGCTCTAGCATTCCCACAGGCGAGATGTGCTGTGAGGAAAGAAAGGTGATTCCAAGATCCATCTCTCATAGGGCAGCTGAAGAAAAAGAGCAATCCCCATCTAGATTTCACAATGCCAAAAAAAAAAAAAGCTAAAATCTCAATTCCATGGTTATTTCTCAGCTTGTGAAGTCTAGTCTCACAACCTTTGAGCCCTTCCAGTTGACAGCATTGTGAGTTGCTTTTGCAAAACTGGCAAGGACATAAAGGTACCCAGACCTCTTTGCTTTTTAATAAGTCTGCGGTACATAAAATCCAAGGTTTTAGAAGCTGACAGAAGTCAAAGATGTGAATGGATTTGATAGCCTATGTCTTATTACCTTGATTTTCTCTTGGTAAAAACATAACTAATAGCTTTTTGCCTCCAGAAGTGAATACATGAAAGATTGAGCTGTGCTAGGATAATAGAAGTCCTTTACATTTTCCAAAGAGAACTGGAAAATGCACAGTTCAGTGGATATGGATCAACTGCTATATGTTCTAGGTGCCACCACTTGCTTTTATCTCATCTTTTTCACATTCTTGTCATTTTCTTTAAGTTTTTTTAGCTTTGTTTGCTCATTCATTTCAGGCTTCAGTGCTACTCACCTCATTCTGAGGAGTGTTCAGCTGCAAGTCATATATATCCCACTACCCAAACTGGACTGCTAATGGAGCGGATTTGTTTTAAAAAGGTATTTTTGTTTCTTAATTGTCCAAAGAAATTCATAGTTATTTCAAGAGGGACATAGAAATGTTGTAGCTGGCCATTGCCCTCTGTAGTTGCTAACCCACTGAGATATTCTGGATAAGATCAGCTGCAAGGTTGCACTAAAAGACTCTCAAGAATGGAAACACACAGATGTTTATATTGGATTTCTGCCCTAATATTTAGCAAGGACTCTATAATTTAAATAAAAGGACTCATTTTTCCCCAATTTAATCTCTTTTAAACAGTGTGGGAGTTATAAACATTATAATAATTTTACCACTTTCATATTTAAAAATATGCCCTCTAAGCATTTACGTTCAAGATTTGTTTTTCTTCAGATGTGTAAATAACACATAGCAATTTGCATCTCATGCATAAATCTTTCTCCTGTTGAATGCAAATTAAAAAAAAAAAAAAAATCCAGCCCCCAACCCCTTTCATTTGCCTCTTTTCCCACCTTCTAATATTTTCAACAAGTTAGCTGGCTAATTCTTCCAGTGAGAATTTTAAGGGTTTATGTGTGTTTTTTAAAAAAAAAGTTATCTAACTGAAGTTTTCTTCCACTGAGTAATAAGAAGCCTAGAGCTGATTAATAGTGTTTCCTTTTCCAGTCCTAATGAACGTTTTTCAGGTTTTATGCATCCCAGATGAATCTATTTTAAATGGTGTGTCTGTTTGCGTGCATGAGTGTTGCTCTTTCTTGGGATTTATCCCAAATGAATTTAGCTTCTCTGTACCTTGTAGGACAATATCAATGCTGGCTTAATCAATTTCAATTTGCTGTTAAACCAGAAACGAAGCATTTATCAGGATGAGCCAGGAAGGGCTGAATGGACATTTCGTGTTGCTGAGGTTTCTTTGTTAAATTTGCTCTGGGAAGTTGCTGAAGCTCGGCATTTACAAGAAACTCTTTGACTTGCAGTTACCACCTAGTCTGGATACACCCTCAGGGTGGTTTTACTCTACATATTTCCTGCACTGGCAATGTCTCTGCCTACGGATGAGTATCATGGGTCTCAGCCCACTAAAAATAACTTCTCTAGAGAGTCTTGCTGCCTTCATAAAAATGCGACGAAAATATCTCATTGAATCATCTTCCTCAGCTCAGACTGGCTCTGCTATTTATGACTATAGAGTCACTTCTGCCTCCCCGACTGCTTCACACCAAGGGCGGGAGCCAGCCCTGGCAGACATGACGCAGTGCCAGCAGCGGCGGGAGCTCTCTGGTGGGTGAAAGCCTTCTGTTCACACAACAAGTCCCAGCCCAAGCTGCTGGAGATACGAGATGTTGCAAACTCCCCAGCTCCTGGAGGCAGGTGCTGCTTTAGTGATCAGCTCCAGACTCTGTGGCAAGCAGTGGGTGAGCATTTCTTCCGCTGCTGCCTGATCACAGCGATGCTAATTTTAAAGTGATGAGGAAGCGCAGGGAGGTGATGGCAGGATGGTCCCAGCTGTTCATGCCAAGGATACAAGCAGTACTTTTAGTCAGGAAAGGAAGAACTCCCATTTCACTGCACAGATTAGGAGAGTGGGGAGAGGAAAGGAAAAACTTTCCCTAGTTTCCTGTTTCACTTCAGAAAAGTGTTTTCAAAGACTTATTCTCTCTTCCCCTCCTGCAGGTTATTTTTAATTCTAAGCTCTCCTGGCTTCTGTATTGATGGCTTCTTACCATTTCCACTGTAATTAATCAAAGCAGGGTTGATTATGCTTTTGTCTCTGATTGTGTAAATCAGGATTCTTTTGTCTAAAATGAGAAGACCTTTGCTGCCTGGGCACCTTCTTTCCCATCCCATCCCATCCCTACAGCATGACCAAGTGGCCAGGATTCCTGGATGCATGTGACGGATATTGTTCCTGCACTGAAATCATGTAGAGGAGAGCTAAGGCAAAGGACAGGACAAGCATCATTGCTGTGGTGCAAGGAGCTGTGAGATGGAGCAAGTTGCCATTTTAGGGGGCCTGTTAACCAACTTTCATGCTGTGGTACAAGGGGGAGGTGAGAGGGGCTGGAGGGCTCTGCTGCAGCTACTCTGTAGCCCAGCCAGACTCATCACTTCAAGTACACTTCCTCAAAGTCTGCTTGAATAGGGTAGCACTCATGCAATATGAACTGAGAAGAGTAGGTTTGGATAGAAAAAAAAGTCACACTAAAGAAATGACACCAAAGGAGCTCCAGGTCCCAACAGTCACTTTCAACAGCCCACAGGTTGCTTCTATCCCTGTTTCACGCAAAACGTTGTAAGGCCATGGACCTATCTGAGTCACCTTGAGGCAGCCAGGCTCTCATGTGAGACAGTGGTCACTTTGGGAGAGCATGAGAACAGGGAGAGCTGTGAGGATGTGTGACACCTTCTGTTTGTTGGGAGATGTTAAATGAAAGGACAAACTGTGTAGCCAGCACTACAGACACTAGCTTTGCTGATCCTTCAGCAGTAACTCTTTTCCTTGATACGTCACAGCCCATGAGCTTGGCTAGAAGGTATCTCCAGTTTTTGAGTAGGGTGTGCCTGTACATCTTAAACTCCTTAAAAATTTGTATTTAAACTCAGCACTCCTGTGGGATTGACTGCTTCACAGGTTTGTAGTCTCAGGTGCAGAAGGGTTAAAATTATTTACCTAAAGACTTAACAGTGCAGAGCTGAGCAGGAAGCAGGACTAAGGAGATACAGTCCTTAATATGCCACTTCAAGCACTTGTCCATAATCCCTTTTCTTCAGTTAGTAGCAAATGATAATTTGTAGTGCTGCCTCTTAGAAAAGCAAGTGCAGTGTTGCTCTCCAAAACTACCCAGGCCAGAAATCCTCCAGTTACGCTAGCTAAAACTGCAGGAAGTATTTCGCAAGGACAGACACACTATGCATCTTTTTCTTCTACCTGCCTAAACACTGGGCTGTGTGTTTCTGTTCTGGTTTTAAACAGGACTGATGAGTTGTGTTCATCTTGCAGGGTGTAACATTTGATTTTTCTGTACCTCTCTTTAGCAGATCAGATCTTAATACACCCTTACCTGTTAAACAACAGCTCTGTAGGCAGAGATCAAAGTAGCTGGAGAGAACACAATTCCTTTGCTCATGTCGGAGGAGATGAGAGGTAACATGATCCTGACCTCTGAAAGTCAGGGACAGCTCCAAGGGTGGGTAACTTGGGCCAGGACTTCTGTTGATCATATAACAACAACACATGCTGGTGCCATAACAGGGACATGGATTAACTCTTTGGAGAGGGTTATATTTTCAGGAGTCCTAACCCTTGTAAAGCTGAAATTAATTGGATAAATGTATCCTGTATTGTTTGTAATTTTAACTATTTTTAAATATATATAGAAATAAAGCAAGCTGATTCTTAGTAGATTGTGTTGCGAAATTTTTGGGTGGAGAAAAAGCAACACCTTGAGTGAATTACATCTTCAGATGATGTTGCAAAGACTGTCTCTTCAAGGTTTTATTGCTCCCTAAGTAATGTACTGTCTGCCCTTTCCCAGGAATGTTTTATACTATCAACAAACAGCAGGAGAATGAAAAATATCCTCTGCAGGACATGGTAAACACACACAAGTAAATGTGGCCATAAACTATAAGTTAGCTAGTGCATTTACAGATGTTCATTCTAATCCAGATGCAGCTACTGTGCCTCCAAGGTCTCAGAGACATAGTGCAGAAGCTGCATTGCCATGTTGCATGGAGAACTGATGGTCACATGATGTTGTTGTTGCCATCTTTTTTTTCTTCCCCCAGATGCTAAATTACATTAAAAAGCACTAAATAGGCACTCAATATTTTCCTTATATGAATTTATCATGTATCAATTACTGCAGTTATTCTCAGTGTGGGTATGTGATTGTAAATGGGAGGTGTCAATCAGTGCAATTAGAGAAGGAAAAGACGTGCCTGAAAAACAACCTCTGCATTACAATATTGCCCCCACTATAAACACCCTACCACATGGTGTGTCCCTTCTCAGTTACATGGAGTAAGTCCCGTGTTGATTCAGGCTTGAATTACACAGTAAATCTTGTATGTGAATTTATAGACTGTCCCTTTGAAGGCAGAATTGTGCCAGCCTATTTATTTAAAGTCTTTTTTCAGTGCAGCAGCATGCTTTGGAGATGTAATACCTTATGTACAAAATCCCCAAGTGACAGCAGCTCTGCAAGCTCATGATACTTATAATACATTACATATTATCAATAAAATGTTGCAAGACATGTCATAGATCTTATTAACATAACTTTAAATTATAGGTACAAAGTTGACCTATCTATTGATGGATTAGAAGCAAAGCTTGGATTGTTAAACAGAATTAAAAGGCTCAGGGCATCATTAAACAAACTGTTTCAAGTAAAATATCTGTATTTTGCCATAAAGAGTCAAAGCATACCTGGAAAGCTAGCTGTCCCCAAGGCAACTTATAAAGTTTAAAGATATCTATAAATAGCTTGCAAGTATTTTTAAAATTACTTTTACTATTGCCCTGATATTAATTATGATCCAAATTGCTCCCAGAAACCTTAAATTCCCTAAAATATTTTGATCTGTGTCTCTCCCTACACCCCAAAGCAAACTATAGAAAATAATCTCTGAAATGCCAGGAGATATAGACAACATCAAACCTTTGGTACCAGTGACATGTAATGTCGTGTTCCATTTCTGAGTTGAGATTCATTATGTCAAGACTCGAGAGTGCAGTGACAGTGAGGCTCCAAACAGAGATTTGTAAGTGACTCCTCAGACATGCAGGAGTCTATGCTGGCAGATCCAGCTGCAGACTTTGGGCTTTAGGTCACAAATTAATCATCTTCAGATTTTCTGAGAAATTTCTAGGATTTGTTTGTTTATGCTTGCCTAGGTAGCTTGACCAGTTTTAATTTATAGAGTGGCTTTTGGTTTTTTTAACTGTGAATCCTTTGCCACATCGCTTTGCTTTCTTTTTGTGTTGGCACTGTTGTTCTCATTGTGGAAACAGGGAAAAAATTACAACAAGCCTGAAGTTATGTAGAAGAACAAGGATAGGCCCTAAACAGCTCATAGATGACCTGTTTCTTAGCCCTCCATTTATATCCTGAAAATATTTCTCTTCTTCTGAATAACAATAGGAGTAGTCTTCTATAGGAAGATAAATAATGTTGTTTCCTCCCATGCTTTAACTGTTTAAAACATTGAATTTTATTTTTAGGATGTGAACTTCTGGTTTGAGGTCGTGGTGGTGTGTGCTTAGTCTAGTAAAGATGGGAGCTAGAAGGAAGGAAGTCCAGAAATTACTGCCTTTTTTCATTTTTCCTTTAATATAATTTCTGGTTCAAGTACAAAACCATGACTGAGAGCAAGAGAGCTCTTCCATTGACTTAGGAGGGAATGAAGAGAGACATCTAAAAGAAATGTGTCTAGCTGATGAGTAAGCTGCCATGCACCACTGAGCTGTTAGTAATGTTTATTCTATTAGAGTGGACAATCTTTTGCTGTTGACGAAAAAACTAACTCAGTCCATTACACATTAAATTAAGAGAACACACACATGCACCATAATCACAACTCTCTCTCCCTGAGCACTGATCAGTAATAATGACCTTTTGGGTAGGGGGTGGAAGGCAATAACCTGAATACTTTTGTGCTCATTATTATTCCCCTGTGCTCAGGAAAATCCTAGCATTTTAACAACTTTTAACAACTGAGGTACCTTGAGACCTGAAACTTGCAACAATAAAAGAACATACACATTTGGACAACAGTACTATAAGTAACTCTGCTGCTTCAGGTTTGGGTTTTGGTGGTTTGTTTTTTGGGTTTTTTTGTTTGTTTGTTTGTTTGTGTGGGTTTTGTTTGGTTGGATGGTTTGGTGTTTTTTTGGTTTTTTTTTGGTTTTTTGTTTGTTTTTTTGTTTTGTTTTGTTTGTGTTTTTTAGTTTGTTTGTGGTTTTGTTTTTTGTGTTTTTTTTTTTTTTTTAATTTCTCCCAGAGTGATGTAAAAAGATTTATTTGACAAGTTAAAAAAAAGTTAGCTTTCACTCCTACAGTCTTGTATACTGAATATATAAAGGCACAAGTGAGCCCTGTACTGGACTTCTCCGACTCCTTCTGTTCAGCTTAAAGTTCGCTGTGCTGAAAACTAACAGCATCTATTTGTTAAGAAGCCAGAATAATGACATTTTGTGCCATTATTCTAATGGATTTTTCACTGTGCATTTTCTTTAATTATTTGCATGAGTAATATCATTATGCATTCATGCCAATACAATTCTGATAATTAATTTACATGATGGCAATTTCTTAATGATTTTGATGTCAAAGTTAATAGCAGCATCTGATAGTTGATCTGTTGAAGCTGATATAAATTTACCTTTTAATGTATTGATGCCAAAACCAACAGCAGTATCAAACTACATTGCAGGAAAATAAACATCCACAGGGTAAAAATTTCAGTGGAAAAGTCTTCATCCTTGTCCCAGGTTTATGGATTTAAAATAAAACAAAAGGCCCCTAGACATGATGCATGTCAGATTTTTACTTCATCTTGCTTTCTTTATCTATTTACACCATTAATAGTATTGATGTCTGATATTTAAGAGACCAAATTATATGCTGTCATATAAAAGATTATGCTATCTTGCTTCCAGCTTAATGCATACATTCCATATATTAAAATGAAAAAGTGCATTAATTAAGCTTTTATCTTTCTGGTTCTTTAAGCATGAAGTCAAAACTGCTCTGCAGAGGAAAAATTTAGGACTGGTGTCTGAACCTGAATTTGTATCTTGATTTGTGATTTCAGTTTGTATCATGTGGCAATAATATCAGCAAAATAGACTTTATGTGGAGGAAAAAATTGTTAATAACAACAAAACAAGAAACAAAGCAATGCATAATAAGGTTTGAGATCAATATTTTTAGTACATTTTTGCTATATGGAAGTGATGCATAGATGAAGAGATAATTGTATGTGTAACTGTATATATGTACCTATCTTTTTTTTATATTGACTCATGTAAGTGTTACAAGACAATTAACACAGAATAAACCCACATTCTTCAGTCTTTGTCCAGGAGATCTAAAGATCTCTTTACAAGTTTATAGGTATTTTTATTTACCAGTTAAATATTGTAGTACACCTTAGTATTGAAAAAATGTATGTGAAACAAATTATGACAGCCATAAAATGGTGATGGTTGTTTTTCCTTTATTTTTTTAATCAAAGGCAAAGCCTCATTCAATGACACAGTTGCTAACATAATATTTATTTCATCCTGCTTCAGCCTGTTAAATATATAGATGAAATGGTAAAAACCATTACAAATAAAATTGACCCTGCTGTGTATTTCAACTTTTTTCCCCAGCTGGCTTTTCATCAATGATATCTACCTAGGGAGTGCACATTTCATTTTCTATAGCAAGGAGATAATTATACAGCCTCAATTAGGCCTTCCATTGCTGGACTATAAAGGGCTGCTAGTGCAGACTCAGATAATTTGCCTCTGAAATGCACTACCTTTCTTTTAGAGGTGACGGGCAAGCTGTCAGTTCCTACCTGATGAACAAGAAGCTTGCATACTGCTTTTAGCCTGTCTTTTCCTTGTCCTCAAAAACATGTGGACGCATACTTGCTCGAAGCCATCCCTCCAGAACTCAGGCATGTCAGTGGCACCCTTTGCTGCATCCATCCTGTGGAGAAGAACACTTTTCCACCCAGAGACAGCATTTGTTGAATGATTTTAAGTCCCACTGGCGATGGTGAAGGTTCTGAGACAACAACAGAGGCCAAAGTAGGTGGACTGCTTTTTACGTGGCTGCATAATGAAGTTTGCAATGATGGGTGAACTTTTGGCCCTAGTGCACAGCTGTCTGAAGGCACGTTAGCATGCGGCTGCATGGGAAACCTTTGACACAAGTGCAGCTTATCTCTGCAAATTGGTGGCTGGTCCTGCTTCCAGCACCACTGCTGCTACTGAGACAGTGCCCAAAAGGCAATGCCTGGCACATGACATAGAGAGGGACTCAGTGGCAGGGGGTTAGGTCCTAAGGAGGTGAGAAGGGGAAGGCACAGAGGAAGTAAAAGGCAGGGACCAGTGTGGGAGGAGGAGGCCCCTGTGCTGGGAAGTGTGTAAGGAGCCTTCCTGTAATAAAAGCAGATGACATGCAAATCCAAGTGGTGACGTGATGCTTGCACCTTTGCAAGTGTACAGAAGATCATGCTCATGCACATGCCATCCATGGAAGTATACCATCCATACAACCATTGGCCCCATGCTGAAGTCCTCTCTTCCTCCTCCTCCTCTGCCCTTCAATTCTGAGAACATGCTTGCAGGTAACGGTCTGGTGCTTAATTCCTCAGATAAGTTTCTGTGGAACTGTGCTTTGGAAGAAGCCTGTGGAATGAGAGAGAGTTTGTTTGCTCAGAACTTTTAGCTTCCCTGTGCAATATACCATGAATGTAGGTATTCAACAACACATCTGCAAACTCTTGTTAATGCAGTGCTTTGGTGGAGTACAGGAGAAGACCATAGATGAGAAGAGAGCCCTTGAGCTCCAACAACCCTTTGACAGGACACATACATCTTCCACGTGTTCAGACATGAGCTGAATCTACCTTGGCCTTTGCTCTTGAAAGAGTATTGGTCTGAGGCAGATAATACTAGACATGCAAGTAAGGACAGCAAGAGAGAAGACTGGAAAAAGGTCTGATATATGGAATGGAAAATTTTTTGTTAAAGAGGTTTTGTCAGATGCATTTCCTTCTCACACATTTGTCTGTGATGAAGATCTGGAATGTTTTCCTCTAATATAATAATTTAATTTCAGAGTCTTTTTCGAGGGGGAGGCAGTGGGGATGGTGGAGAAAACAACAGGTAGATTTTTTTCTGTGTAACATTATCTTGTATTAATTAAAGATTATTTTAATACTAAATTTTAAAAATAATAACATTTCATATTATGAAACTGAGAAAGGGGTGGAATACTACTTGGCTGTCCTTTTCTCTTGGTCTGCAGAAGGCATGGTTTTTAGCTGCTCAAGTTTCCTTTGGAAATAGCTTAGTCAAGAACATATTTTTTTTTAAAGAATAGCTGCTCAAGGAGAAACAGCAGTGTAAATGTTATCTTTATTCCAGGTGAGTAGAAAATCTCTTAAAAGCATTTCTGAGGAGTGTTAGCTTTGTGAGTTGATTGTTGGAAGGTGTAAGAAATATGATTGTGATTGTGGTTTGCACACTGAGAGACTCTTTTCCATGACCCAAATGGCTTTTTCGTGTGTGGCATTTCAGAAAATCCTTTTTTCTGCATCCAAGCATGTGGAATGCCTATGCAGAAAATATTTTTTTTAGTGCAGGGGTAATCAGAAGTTGGACACAACATGTTTGAAATGCAATGTAGGAGTTCAAAAGAAAGGTTTTAAAAATTCAGAGCTGCCTGATGACTGGGAGCATTACTAAAGAAAATATTTTTGAGTTTAATGTTGAAACAAAATGTCCCATAGAAGAAAATGAAATTAATTTCTTCCCTCCACAAAATTCATACTGAAGTTTCTGTAGCCTTAAATCTGGCCCACATAACTTAGCCTCCGAGTCAAAACCTGCTCCCTATGTCTCACATAAACACCCACACCCAGGCATCTCATATTATCGTCCATTTCTTCAGTCTGACAATTATTTGACACACCCAGTTATTGTGGACTATCTTCAGTTAGTTCCTCAATGACTCAAACATTTATTAACTGTTCAGGTGCCAGGAGTTCAGCACATGCAGAAGTTGTTCAGGACACTGTTGGTGATCTTTTTGTACCCTGAATCATGGCAGAGGCAGCAGGGCTACCACCTGGGGACAGGGCTGTGACTGAGATGTCCCTGCCACCCTGAGCTCTCTGACTGCTTTGGACATGGGGCTATTGAGGGCTGGTCTAATACAGGCCTGGTACCTACGTGATTTTGGGAGAACGAGTCCAACTGAAGGAAGCAGATCCCTTGTCCATCTCCTCTTGGCCATGCTGGCTAGCTGTGCCTCCCAAAGCAGGGGACCTTCTACTCGTTCCTTCTACCACAGAGGTACAGAGTGCTCTACAGGAGGTAGAATGCATCTTGTATCAGTGTCCCTTTGAGCCATCTCCCTTTGAGGGAGATAGCAGCAACAATCTACTATTCACTTTCTTTAATCATGTGTGAGCACGGAGGTGTGACTGTGCATATGATCTAACTGCCTTGGTCCTTAGTGCAGAAGTTGATTTCAGCAGAGGCAGTAATTAATCAGAAGGCAGACTTGCTACCAAGTACAATGCTCATTGTTGCTCTCCTTGACAGCTAGCTCAGGCTAGTTATTAACACACATGAAAAAAAAGCTTTCACATGGAAAGTAATGTTGTTTTCTCCATCCTCCACTGCTATGTTTCCTTTGCAAAAACCATGCTGAGCCCCACATTACGCTGTAACTGAGGCTGTGGAGCTTCTTTGAGGTATCATTTGACACACCGGATAAGAAATCTCAGACTGAGCAAAGACCAGAAGAAGGAAGCAGTGGAGGTGGAGGCAGCCTCTCAGCCCCCATGGCATGCACTACTGTACACTGAGCTGGGAAACGTTTTGTGGGGAAAACTCCACAGCACATAACAGCTTTCTAATAAGAGGGAAATCATCTTCTCTGTTACTTGTTGGTAAACTGGGATTGATTACACTGAGTCCTGTATCTGTTTGAATGTCTTAAGTCTGCAGACCACAAAGAGCTTTCACTGTAACTGGACAGTCACTGTTGTCCATTTGCTCCACTGTCTTTCTCATCCAAAACTTTCAGTCATACAGTCTACGGATTAATTGTACCAAGCAATATGTTCTTAATACAATGTGTATTTACAGTCTGTAATAGTTATACATAAAGCCCTAAAAAATATGCAGTGTCTGACTCCTAAATCATATGATTTTACAAGTGGTTGTGTATATTTTTTGCATCCACTTTAGACTTACACACATAGAGTATTTCCAATTGTTTACATATGTTAAAATCTCTTGCATTTAAATAGCTCATTATGCAAATATTTACAAAATACATGGATATTTATTTTTACTGTACCCTCTATTCAATCACTGAGTTGAGATTTAATGTCTAAACATTGTCTGCAGAGTCACATGTGCAGTAATGAATTATGAGTAATTATGTACTATATACAATTATACAACAAAAATTACAGATTCAAAAAATATTAACACTGCAAAGGCAAGCATTCAAATTCACAGAGCATCAGAGGTAAGGTGCAATCCTAATTCAACCCCTAATTATGCACATGTGCCTTATAACATGGCCTTCACTGGTTATGCCCTGTTTGTCCTCCAGCTGCTGTCAGCTGCAATGGGTACACGTGTCCCAAGCTATGTTGCAGGCTGAGGCTCCAGCCAAGCCTTAGGATCAAACCAAGGCAAATTTATAGTTTCCCAGGTGTCCTGGGTTTCTGTAGCCAAATTTTTTTTTTTGGTAGTGGGGGGTGGGCTGCAGAGGTGGTTTCTGTTAGAAGCTACTAGAAGCTTCCCCTGTCCCATAGGAGCCAATGACACTTGGCCCCAGGTGGGACATCCGGCTCCTGGCCAGGGCTGAGCCAATTAGAGATCACAGTAACGCCTCTGTGATAACATATTTAAGAATTGGAAGTTGTTGCGCAGAAGAAATGCCAGGGAGTGAGAACATGGGATAACAGGGCAGACATCAAGGTCGCTGCAGAAGCGGTGTGGGGAGGAGGCACCTCATGAAGCAGGGGAAGGACTCAGAGCTAAAACCCCTGCAGCCCATGGAGGAGCCCGTGCTGGAGCTGTGGATGCTTGAAAGAAGACCTGTGGACCCGTGGAGAGGCAGACCCATGCTGGAGCAGGAGACCTGTGGACCCGTGGAGAGGCAGACCCATGCTGGAGCAGGTTTTACCCAAGTGAGAGCTGTGGCCCTCAGGACAGCAGATGTGGAAGAACTGCTGCCTGAGGGGTGGACTCACACTGGAGAAGTCTATTAAAGACTGTCTTCTGTGGGAGGTACCCCACAGATCAGGGGATGGACTCAGTCGTGGTCCCCTGTAAACCGTGGTGAAGCAGAATGTCCCCCTGCAACCCATGAAGGCCCACTGGGGTACAGGGACTCAGCCTTTACTGCACCCCATGGATGAGTGACCTCGAGGGGTGGGGAAATTCACATCGCAAGCGGCAGCAACTGCAACCTACTGCAACCCACCATGGACAGAAGGAGGGGTGGGGGGGAAAAATGTGTGTAATGTGTGTTTTAAGATCGGTTTTTACCCCCTCGCTATTTAGCTTAGCCTTTATCCCGTTAGTAACAAATTTAGGTATTATCTCACTTTGAGTCAGTTTTTTGACCATAAAGGATGTGGGTGGATGACCCCTCTCCCTTCTGCCTAGTTGCAGAAAGAGATTCAGTGAGTCCCTGGAATCCAGCCAGGGTCAACCCACTATACCAGGCAAGAACTTTTTCCTGGATTTGGTCACCTAAGCAACTGACCTGGCTCAGCAAGCATGTTTCTGATTTTCCCATTCCTACTGCAAGGGAACACCCTGCACTAATTCACCTCTCAGGATAGAGCCATACACCAAGCAGGACTAATTTTGCATTTGAGACATTTGAAAGAGCACTGTGTTCTTGTATAATCAAAGGCTGAGCCTGAAGTACATTGTGCTGAAAGATTTTTCTGACCAGAATATCTTCCACCAGGAAATGCCGCTTTGTCAGAATTAAAATGCTTCATAGGAACATTTTGTTTGGGATGATATTATTGACAGAAAAAAATGTGAGAAATTCAAAAACTGAAGAAAGTTTTTCTCACTGCTGGTTGTTTCAATGTACGCCTGATTTCTTTTCTTTTGGTCTCAGAGCATATTTTATTGTCAAATCCCCTGCAAAATGTTCTTGAAATACTTCAGTCATGTTAATTCTGACATTGATCAATTTGATTATTAGAAGGTTTCAATAATATTGTGTTTTAACAACTATGCGCTTAATGGCCTTTGTGCCTGCATTGCATATTTTAAGAAAGCAAATAAATTCCAGAAACTTAATTTCAGCAGAATTTATAACTGCTATGAAGAAGACTCCCAATCAAAAAAAA
>VWZG01006048.1:51572-67355 GCA_013396735.1 Grallaria varia | reverse complement strand
AAAAAAAAAAAAAGTCTACCTTTACAGTAACTTTAGTATTGGTAAAACATGTCCCTAAACACTCATTTTTTTGTCTTCAGTGTTAGATTGTCCCATGTGGTTTACAGTTCTAGTGAACAGAACCAGGTACTTGATTGCCTCCAACTAATGAATCATTAAAAAAAAAAAAAAAAAAGAGTTCATAACTGCTACCAGACTGAGCTTGGATTAAGGCTGAATTGTACAAATTATTTCACTACAGAACATCCTTTCATATTGCAGTATAAGTTTTGTTCCTTTTTAGGATTCCAATTATGACAGTTGCTATCAATATACACACAAGGTGTTGGGGAAAGATTATACCATTTAAAGTTGAGCTGTCACCAGAGGAGACTGTAAAGAGTAAAGAAATCATCACAAAGTGTGACTGAAGAGTGAACTTACTTATATGCCGGGTTCCTGATTGCTTGTGGATCTATAATGTTATACAGCAGTGTGGTTATGTAGGAAATTAATTTCCTGAAATCCTGCAAGTAAATAATGAACATTTTGATAATAAGAAAGCTGTTCAAAAGATTCTTATGAACAGGTGTAATTCATTATACAAATACAAATATACCTGCTTTAGATGTGATAGAATAAACCATGCTCATTACAATGTCTTTCTATCCCTCATACACTCAGAACAGAAAAAGTGGCAGAAGAATTTAAATAGAGGAACAACTTTATGAAGCACTAAGCGCAAAGGGAAATTTCCCAAATTTATTTTTTCATTTAGATTAGAATGGTGAACGGCACTTTTCCTCTATCCTTGTGCTGGTTTTGGTTGGGATAGTCAAACCTCCCCATATAGGCAATTCAAAATTTTTGTCAGATAAAACGAAAACTTCCACCGATGGATGGAATTTTTAGTTTCTTTCTACATAATAGGTAGAAAGACACTGATTCTTCAGAGATGTCATCTTCATTCTCACAAGATGATGATTTGAACCTTGAATGAAATCTGTTAGGAGATAAATATGGGTAAAGAGTAAGAAGAGAGACACATAAGTCTGCAAGAAACATGAATCCCAAAGGTGACCACCTCTTTTCATTCAAACAGGAAAATAGTAATTAAAAACTTCTGATGCATTACCCGAGGTTTGTTAATTAATTAACTGAAAGTAGTTTCTTCATACTTTTCTATAATAGAAGAGACAGCAAATACAATATACAACTGAATGTACATTAATATTGGCATGAAGTTCCAGGCTCACACATTTGGTACAATTGCTGGCAAGTTTTATAGGCCTGATCTGGGACTGATGCATAGTAGACTGTACAGAGAAGGACTGTGTAATGAAGAATAGTTACATGTTATAAAGGGTGTAAAAATTCTCAACCTGCTGGTAATTCAAAAAAGTATTAGAGGTTACTAGTATTTTGCACTAACAGTGATATCTAGCCACAAATCTAGTTCATAAAACACAGCAATCAGACAAATGCAAGAAAAAAAAAATTCTCAGAAAGAGTTTTTCATTTTCACTTCACTGGATTTTTGTAAGAGTTTCAAGGGGCCTGTCATCATTTGAGCATTCAAATATAGTTTGTGTAAGGCAACAATCTTCATATTTTGTGGTCTGCATGCCTCACCATCAATAAGGTATTAGGCACAGACACATATACAGATATTAATGTTTTTGTCTACATAAGAATAATCATGATGCATTTGATAAAAACAAAACCCAGCCAAACAAGCAAACCAAACAACAAAAAGAAGAATCACAGTGTGGCCATGTGTACAAATCATTACATATTTCATTGCATTTATGTGATCTTTGAGAATTGCCCTTCAGGGTTGTACTATAGTCTATCCTTCCTTACAACTTAAAAGAAAAGGCTGATGACCTCTGTATTAGGTTGTAACTTATGGAGGGAAAAGCTAATTATACCTATTTTCATGCACATAAGGTATTCAGCAATGGATAAGCCTTATGTTTTTAGTACAGAAGTAAGAAACTGCAAATACTAGCCACAGGTCCTTGCCATGTCCAAGGCAATGGGCACAATATATTAAAGTTAGGTAGTCTGTCCTCATTGTTACTGGATTTGATAATCCTTACTTGTAAAAAAACAATACTCCCAAGTGGAAATTTTCTTCATGGAGATTTGTTTTCCCTGTTGTATAATGACCTGACACAAATGAAAAAGCAACATTTTCTTTATGATTATAGGGCAGTGTAAACTTTATATTTTATAAAGCAAATTAAATTTGTCATCAGAATTTAATTGCTTACAAATTTTACAAACCCTTAAATGTAATACAAAAATATAAATGAAGGCAGAGAACCATCTTCTATGTCCCACTGTTAAGTGTAGAAATATCTTATTCTGTCAATGTGATTTCATAGCAGGATGAAAAATGTCAAAAGTGGGGATGACAAATCAGTCTAGTGAGGAAAAATGACTCTCAGACAAGAGATGTCATTTGTCATGATTGCCATTTGACTGCACTTTCTCCTGTCTTCTCTTTCAAATGAATGTTACTTTGCCATTAATTTAAAATTATCTTAAATCAAAGATGGGTTGAACATGAAAAGCAAAGGTACTTGTCTTTTAAAGTTTTGCAATATGCAGAAACCCATTCAAATGTAAACTTACTGAAAACTGACATACACATTATAAAAAAGGTTATCATCATGAATTGTTAACTTAGAAAATATTATAGTTCCTTAGTTCAAAAGTCCATTTTTCCTAAATACAGGCAACAGCATGGCTTTTGTTCAAAACTGACACAGCTGAGCACAGCACTCTGAGCCACTGCATAATACGGGTGGTAATTAAGCCACAGCTTCAAGGTTGCATGGGCACAAGACAATTCAGCCTAATGAAGTATCGATTGGCTGCAGTCGAGGTAAAACAAGTTGACATTCATTTAGAGGTAGCAATGCGAATATACCACAAAGCCACCAAAGAAGCCAGGGTAAAAAACAATGAAACTGAATTTTAATCTTGCAAACACAATTAAGAATCTTATTTACAGCATGTTGCTATCACTTAAACTAGAGCTAATTGCATACTTACTGCCCTGACATCAGATTCTTAAATCAGCAGAAATTATATTCATAGTTGTTGGCAAAAAGCACATGAAGTTTGGTGCTTCAATTAGAACTGGTCCTAACACTTCAAAAACCCAACTACAAAAATAATACTGAGTCAAATTTCCACGTTATTCATACAATTGAGTTTATTTTAAATGCTGTGATAAACTCCTCTGTAATAGGTGTATGTTATGTGATTTCTGAAGACAATAGTTTTACCTCTTAATGGAATAATTGCAAGTAGATTTCTAGATGTCATCACATTATGCAAACATTCAATGTCATGTTTAAGCTTAATTTTCTTATTTTGTCTCCTTCTGTCTTACTTCATTTACACAATCATAGCCTTGACCGTATTTGTCTCATGTGCTCATATATATAAAGATACAATATGTATAAACTGCATATAGTAACGTATAAAAGTACATCTTTAGTCTTATTATTGTAATAATTTTGGTCCTAATCACTAAAGTTAATTTTAACAGAAGTTAGTTGTTCTCAAAATCCAGAGAATGAGTGCAAAATGTTCAACATTATCTAGTGAAACAAGAGATTACTTTTTGCACCTATTACAGAATATTCAGGAGATTTATATGTGGATACAAATATGGAGGTGCTACAATTCTGCTGTGTATCATTACATTTAATTTAAAAGTCCTTAAATCTTATGTACTTTGAGATTGAAATTAAAAAGTGAGTTAACAAAATAAAATGTGTATAAGATAACTATAAAAATTTAAGAAAGAAGTTGAATCCTTACAGATTGTATTACTGGTTACAAAGAATGATATGCAGATGTTTCATGTTTCACAAGAATTTCTTCAAATTTGGATTGTAATTTTAAGTAATTCATTTGCATTCTTCTTTCAGATACAAAATTTCACCAAGAAAGCCTGTAACTCTGTACACTGTCGCTTGAGACTAAATGCTTTCATCTTGCAAACAAATGCTCATTAATTACAGCAAATATATTACATCACATCATTCTAACACGTTCCTCTTTATAAAGCTGAAATGTGAATGTATTATTACTTTTCATCTTCCTGAAGTGCAAACAATTTACAGCTTGCACCAATCACCTTTTCTCATGGAAAACACCCCCAAATGACTGAGAAAGTGCTAATGTGTCTAATTGCATTATAGACCCCTCCGGCAGACAGACATTTCTTTAAAAAGTAACTCATTAAAGCACCCTGATTGCCAGATGTTGGGATTCACATCAATTGCCCTACTTGTGTACTGAATTAAGGCATTATGAGCACTGAAGTAAATCTTAAACTATTTTAGTTATTAAAGAATTATGCTAAAAATTCAGAAATTTGAAATCTGCAAATCTGAGTACATTTACCATTTATGAATGCTGACAGGCAAAATATTTTCTTCATTACACTTGTAAACTGATTCTCAGTCTCTGTTGAGAGATTTCTGGAACTTACAATAACAAAGAGGAAAATAAGCTTAATTAAAAAAAAACATTTTCCTTTCACATACCAGTCTTAAATACTTAAAATAGCAGTAGTATTATTGCCTGGACTCTGTGATCATGGTGTGCCTTATGAACTATCGTCATCTTGCGTGGAAATCATGTAGAAGTAACTTCATATATGATTTTGTAGATACTCCAAAAGATTCTTCCAAATTAAAAAGGTGACAATTTTCATTTCTGTTGGTGGAAAAATGTGTGGTCTGTTGAAGAAAGGTCAGCACAAAGCATAATGTGAGAAGTAATAATACTCTGGAGCTGATATATTACTTGCCGATAAAATATCCACCTTCTGCTTGGTTCAAACCTAACCACATCCCCCATTGTCTGTGAGGACTACGGTCGAGATGGAAGTGGCAGATAGGATCTGTAGCCACTAGTACTTTTGTTAAAAGTAAATATTTATCTTGGCAAGGACTCTTCTGGGCCCACATCTCAATTGTGGAGTAATAATGAGAAGAATTCAACCCAGTATCAGTGCAATGGAGATTCCTTGGGCAGAAATGTTCAGCCCAGCAGTCTTCAATCCCTTTTCCCAACTGACTGCAGAAGGAATCTCTGTCCATTGGAGATAAGCACTTTGGAATTAATGGCCATTTACAAATGCTTTCCTTTTGGCAGACTAGAGGTCAGACCACTAGTGAAGAAGCCATGCCCTAGTAAAGGGATTAGGGAAAAGAACAGATCACTTTTGAGAGAACTCATCAGCCTACTTGCTGTAAGTGGTCTGGACAGACTGTGCACTTTACCTGAAGAAATGCGGCATATTCAGGTGATATCTTAAGGCCTAAAACTGTTTGTCTGAAAAAATTTAATTTCCTCTTCAGAAGACAAGTTTTCTCTCCAGACTGAAAATCCAAATTCTTAGCTGCTCTCTAAGAATATGCTATAAATTTTGCATGCAGTTTTATTAGAATTAAACAGGATTTTTTTTATGCATTCAATCAATGCTGGCAACATGACTTTGGTCAACAGTTGATATTTACACACGTCTTCAAAATTATTAAAAATTAACTCAAAATAGTAACAACAAAATGGTATAATCGCTGCACTTCAATAGTAAAAAAACCCAACAAGCAACCTGATGATACATTCAAAGCTAGAAAAAAAAAGTCTATTAAAATATATCAACTGTTTATTTCCATTTTTTCTGATCACAGCTGTTTATCATCAAAAATTCTAATAATTTTTATTTACAATTTAAATATATTTATTTACACTATAAGTGAAAGTTAATTTTGCTGACAACGTAACCTTTCCTAGGGCAAAATCAATTTCTCATACTATACTTGAACTGGTACTATCCTGTGTTACCATGTTTCTTATTCACAAAAGTATGAGCAAATGTAAAAATATATCAGCTAATGTTTCAGCTAATTTTCTGAACGTCATCAAAATAATTAGGAACATTTCCCAGGCAATTCATAGTTGCTGTCCAAAGTGTCTACTCACACAGTATTTATGCTTTTTCAACCTTCTGCTTTGAATCCCAGCATATTAAAAATATCCTAATTGCTTCAGAAAAATACAATTATAAAGAAAAATAGGAATTGAAGAAAATACTTCTTTTTATTTAGCTCTGTACATATAGAGAATCTATGTGCAATTAGGTTTCCTTAATTTTAAAGTGAAATATAAACACTTAAAAAGTGTCAATTGTTATTTTATTTTTCCTATATTTTTACTTATTTTTTATCTAGCAATATTACTCAACAATAAGACTATATCCTAAAATATTTCAACAGATTTACTACTTTTAAAAAATATACATTTATACATTTCATCAGGAACTGTAGTGATTGGACAAGGAATAATGGGTAGAAATTGAAAGAGGGGAATTTTAGGTTAGATATCAGGAAGAAATTTTTTGTGATGAGGGTGGTGAAACAGTGGAACAGGTTGCCGAAAGAGGTTGTGAATTCCCCAGCTCTGGCAGTGAGCAAGGCCAGGCTGGATAAGACCTTGAACAACCTGGTCTAGTGGGAGGTGTTCCTGCACATGGCAGGGCAGGTTGGGACTAGATGATCTTCAAGGCCCATTCCAAGGCTTTAATAGTCTATGATTCTATAATACAATTACGCTATTCTAGTTAATTTTTGGAAGGTTCCAAGCCTGTCATGTGCATTATTATGTTTTAAAAGTCTTACAGAGGTAAAGTGCACTGGCAGTTTAGGACTAAAGCTAGGACTAAACTTTCGAACTACACAGTTCTAAGCATATTGTTCTATGTATTCAACCACAGCTTTAAATAATTCTAGACATAAAATATATTACCTATTCAATCCTAAGAAAAAAGGAGGGGGCTCAAACACTGCCTCTTCAAGAAGAGAAGACAAGTGAAGCAAATACATATAAAAAAGAAAAGGTAAATTGTGAAAGACAGGGAGGTGCAACTATATTTTATTCAAGTTCCTCAGCTAAACTCTAACAAAGAGGTCCAGTTTTGTCAATAAAAAAAAAAAAGAAACTCCAAACTGCAAGGTGTTACTCTGTCTAGTTCAACAGTTATAATCTTGGTATAGTATCTTTCACTTCTTTTTAAATATTTGTTGTTTTCTGTATTGCAAAAATCAGAAGGATATCTGCAAGAAAATGCTTTAAGTAAAGGTTACAAGTGATATAGTGTCTCAAAGATCTAATAATAAGATAAATGTATTTTTCTAGGAGGTCATCAATTCAGATTCCACAAAAAAATCAGCAATGCTTTGACTTTTAAAAAATGTCATTCCAGTTCATATTAGAGTAATGACTAATTTAGGACCATGAAAGTCACTGTTTAAATCAGTCTGTCACTGCACTTAACAACTCTAAAAGTAAAGTTTTAAGGAATCATATAGGCCTGCACCAGACTTTTTATTCCATGAGATGCCCCTTTTTTTTTACACCAAAGCTGATAAACATGAGATCCATGTTGTAAGAGATATGCATGTGTTTAAAATTAAAAATTCATTGTCTTGTAGATAGAAAACTTTTTAATAAACATATATTTATGTTTGACCCCTACTTCATGGTACTCAAGAACTAATGCAGAAGTACATGCCTCAGAAGACCATGGAACTGGAATGAACTTTCCAATCACAGATTTCAAGTCTCTGCTACAGCACTAAGTATGCTATATTTTCACTTGCATGAGTTGAAAAAGCTGTATTTGAAAGTGATTAGTTTTCTCATCTCCATGCTTAAAGGGCTGTTCCAGATCTCCATTCCTCAGACGGCTAAAAAGTGTGTTCTAATCTTTATCAAAAATTTAATTGTGATAAAATTTATATGTATTTATAACCGTTTGCTCACTCTGCACAAAACTCTACTTTAAGTTTTTCATTCAATGGCCCCAGCTTCATTCATACAAAGTTAGCATTGCCACAATCTCATCACAATGTCAAGTGAAGACTATGGAGATTACATTATGATCTGAAAATGCAATTGCAAGGAATTTTTATTACTATCTATGGTCACCACATTTACAATATCAAATCATGATGAAAAGTGTTTCAATGTTTCTCTGGAGATGAAATTATAATGTCAAGCTGATGACACAATGAGGTCAGTACAAATCTTCATAGACCCAATTGCAATGTTCATGCAATGAGAAATGTAGGGAGACTGTCATATAAAGACTACAGAAAAACAAAGTGGACAAAAACTACTGAACACTTTAGCAAGTTTTAAAAACTATGAAAGCAAAGGCTTTGAAAAGCATGTATCAGAATCAAAAGAATTGTAAACATTTACGGGAAATACTAGACTAACTTTTAAGTATTATTTTGCTTAATAACCACCTTCTTCTACATGGACATTTTGTCTCCTGACATCCATTCCAATGACAGTACCTTGAGTTAGTCCAAATACAGCCCCATGATCCCAAAGGCTGATCTTGCTCTTGCTTCTGCTTCTTTTTTAATCACATATTTATTCTGCTTCTATGCAAAAAGACAACAATCTGCATTCCTTTACGAAAGACCACAGGAAGTAATTTGGTTCTCTCTACATTCAATTCCTGTTAGAGTCTTGTCAGATTCCTCATGATGGATATAAGACAGCTTTTAGCAAAAATTATCAAATTATTTTGCACTTTTAAAAATATCTTTCCCCATAAATACACTCTCTGAATCAAAGATTAAACCAAACTTCTGAAAGCTAGCCTCTCAAAAATTGCCCTATTCTTTCCTCATCACAGGTGTTCTTCAGTTTTTTTATGTTGGTCCTATTTTCTAACTAGATAATATTTGATTTTATTATTTTCCTTTAATGATTGTTTAATTATTAAATATTGTCTTTATTTCTCTGGGATTTATTTCTTGCCTATTGATTTGTTCTCCATATTACGTACCTTTTTTGCGTCTAAAGTTTAAAAATATCTACTGTTCTGGGCAATGTTGCATCTGCACTGTTTCTTTATTTTACCTATTCTACAACATTTTGTGTTTATGCTATGTTCTTACCATCTAACCAATAAAAAAGTAGTTTATTTTTAGTTTTGGCAGTTCCGTTGCATCTCTTTGCACTGTGCTCTTTTTGCTTTCTATTGCCATCACTGAACTATTCTTGCCTGAATCCTGTGTCCATGATTCCCAGATATTTTTGTTGTTTTTAATTTTTCTCCAGTCCTTGTTTTACATAGCTCTCAATGAGTTTGTCCTTCTTCAGACTCTAAAATATATAGTAATGTCTCATTTGCTATTATTGAAATCTCAATGTAATATTTTCTTAAAATTTTCCCAAAGGTTTTTGATCCTTTTCCTGATGACATTAACACCATCAACTGCAAAATATTCCTCTCATGCAAGGTTTGAAACCTGTTTTTCACTGTCTACTGATGCCAAGTTTTGTCTTTTTTGCAGTCTTGATGATTTTGTTTTCTGTTTGCACCACAAAATAGTGCTACCTGTTCCACAGTCATCTCCCAAATTACTCTCTGATTTTATATAATCTGTTCCAAATTTTCAAGTGCCAGTGTTTTATGTACCCTTTCTTAGCACAGGAATTTATCTCAAATGGCTTTTTTAAAGTCTGATTAATTCCTTCATCTTCCTTTTTACTATATGCATGTTACAAACATCATTCACGCCTCCTGTGAATTCAGACCAGGTTTTAGAGCAAATTTCTTTCATAAACTCTTTCTTTGATAATTACCCAGGGGTAAAGTAATATTTAAAAGGAAATGTGAAAATTTTCTTGGCAGTAGGCAGTGTTATGTGTCTGAAATATGCTACCTTCATTTGGATAAACTTCAGTTTGCAAGCTTGGGTTTACATCCTCTTTCTGTATTTGTACAGATTGATGCTAAGAAAATAATAACTACAATATCATAAAACTGTGTCCAATATAAAAAAAAAATAAAATTTTCAATTCAAAACTGTTGTATATCTTTATTTTAGTCAATTTCTGCCTCTAAATACTTGGGAGGTTTTTCCTTTATTGAGTTATCCCAATAGTATTTGTGTTACACTAATAGAATAGCATCTATATTACATCAAGGTGAAAACAAGTGCCCTAGCAGCATTAATATTGTGTTTTTAAAATGCATCTGCCTGGAACAATCCACGATATTAAAAAAAAATTAAGAACCATAACATCCACTGAGGGCTGATCTGATTGACCCAGTGCCAATACAGAGGCAGACTGGAGACAGACTATACTCTGGTGATATCTTTAGGGCATATTCATCTTCCTTCTTTTTATACATTTTAATCCATCTCTTTTTTGAGTGTCCTCTTTCAAACCAAAAGGTATTTAAAATCATAATATTGTTACAGTTTTCTAAATCAAGAGTGTATAAAGCCTTAACATTTTTCCACTTGTTTAAAGCTGGTATTCATCAGGACATCATGAATAACAATATTATCTTCACTGAAGCAGATTATTCTCACTTCTTCTTAAATAATAAATTATATTGATGTGATTTATCCAGAACAAGTGTCATAAATATTTTAACCTAATGCTAATACCAATCAACTGGAATGCTTAATGCAAATGCAAAAGAATATATTTATCATCATTTCCTTATTTCAGAATTTATCGCCTTCATTTTTCCAGCACCAGAATTTGCATGACCTTTTTCTCATAAGGACAATGATAGAACAGGTTTGTAGGTTCTTTTCCACCAAATCCACAGTATGTGTGCTCCTTGACATTAGGTCAGAAAAGTTTTCTCTTCTTTGATTTTTAATCTCCTTTTCCCTGGTTTAAAACAATGAATAATTTTACTGAGCTAACACAAGTTTTAAATTTCTCTAGGTTTGACATATTGAACTTGCAAGCATTTTGAGTCTGTTTTTGTTTTTTAATATCTTTTGCAAAGCAGAAAAAAAAGGTCTTATTTAATACTTTCTTATGTATAGTCCAAAGGAAAACTCTTAATTGATTATTAATATAACAACAAATATAATGCCTCATGTGCTCTTTTTTGGGGAAGAAAAAGGAAAAACCTGAGGAAAGAGCAAAACAAACAATATTAATATAAAGGAAGTAAAGCACATGTGGTCTCAGCAATGGGGAGCTGACACTGACAAATTTTTTCAAAAACTTGACACATCATTAAGAATAGACAAATAGCAAAGGCTCATCTAAGATATTCAGAGAGTTGATATAGTGGAGCCTTGTACATTTTTTTAAGTAAAACCCCTTTGATGACCTCCTAGCTGGAGACTTGGGGTCTTGCACTTCTTGAACTCTCTCAGGCTTGGTGCTGTGGCCACTTCCCTGGGGAACCTGTTCAGTGCCCACTCGCTCTCTGGGCAAAGAACCTGTTTCTAATCCCCAGCTTAAACGCCCCTGACACAAATTCGTGCCATTCCCTTGGGTCCTGTCAGTGGTCACCACAGAGAAGAGAGCAGTGCCTGTCCCACCTCTTCCCCTCATGACAAAGTCGAAGGATGCATGAGGCCTTCTTTCAGTCCTTGCTTCTCCAGGCTGATCATGGCAAGTGACTTCAGCTGCTCTTCATGAGGCTTCCTCTCCAGGCCCTTCACCATCCTTGTTGCCTTTCTCTGGATGATCTCCAATGGCTTTACGTCTTTTTTCTATATTGTGGTGCCCAAGACTAAATACAACACTCAAGATGAGGCCTCACCAGCACAGACTAGACATGAACAATCCTCTCCTTCGACCGGCTGGTGATGCTTTACCTGATGCTCCTCAGGACACAATTGGTCCTCCTGACTGCCAGGGCAATCCTGACTCATATTCAACTTGCCATAGACCAGGACCCCCCATGTCCCTTTCCAGAGCACTGAATGATTTTGGAAGCAAAGGACTCAACCTGAAAAGAAGTATAAAATAAGCACGGAAATTTGTGACAGTGGACAGAGGTAGCGAGGTGACAGCAGGAGACTAAAACCTGCCACAAGTGGTCCCATGTCCCCGCCATAGGTGCTGCCAGAAGCCACGTGCAGCTCGCCCACAGCTACCACAGGGGCACGCTGGGGACCTGTACCCTGAGGGAATGGGGTGTCTCTTCTTGGGTGCTGTTGCCTCTGGGGTAATGAGGGACAGCACAAGGCTCAGGCATAAGGCAGGGCTCTTGCACGAGCAGGTTTTTGCGGGTAGGGGTCCCTCATGATCCGGTGAGAGTGGTACACGTTTCCGCCTGTGTGTTTGCTCGTGTGCGTGTGTTCATGCAAAATTAGAAGTTCTAGTTAGGGATTAATTATAGAAGGATGTTCCATGATTTCCAGGTATTTATTAACTATTTCTAAGTGTCTAGTGACATGGTTTATTCATTATTGTGCCAGCATTGACTCTGAATACAAAGTTCAGTTAATTATGTGGTGTTAATAAATTAATAGAACACTTCAATTCTGATTTGGTTTAAACTACACAGGTTTTCCCCACAGCAGCAAGTCTTCACTTTCACCTGAAAAATTAATAAATAAATGAATCAAACTGCAGTTTTTTGGCACTTTCTAGACTATTAAACACTCCTGTGCCAAAAATAAGGGGGGGAAAAAGGGAAAAGAAAACAAAAAAGAAAATATTGTTATTTTTCCATGATAGAAAATTATGAGATGTTCTAGCTAATTCAGAAAAAGGCACACAAAATACAACAGCACTGAATGCTTATAATCTCTATAAAATTGGCAATGTCCAGTGAATCCATATGAAGTATCAACTAACTTTGTAATTCTATTATATATTTGTATTAATGCATACTGAAAAGGCTTTACTTATCCAAGCGGCAACAACATGCCTACCAGCAATAGTTAATAATGCACCTTGGGGCATAGACTGATGCTAAGAATATAGTATTCATTTTTAGATACTTTCAGGAAAGTCAAAATTTTAGATAAACCAGTACTATTTTCTGTAACAAGCCACTTAGTAGTAAAATATGCAAAAAAATTGTTAAATAACCTCCATCTAGAAGACTCCTGGCAACAAAAACTTAAATATCAGTAGTGATTATTTATGTGATCCTGTTGCAATGAAACCTACTCATGTTTCCTTGTATTTAAAGAAACATGTGGTCCAAGATCTCTTGCTTCTAAGCATCACTGAAGACCTCATGACGACAGTCTTTAATATTCTTTGCACCATTTGGAATCTTTTAATGTAGTGAAAACAGTGAAAATAAGAATGAGAACTATAGAAGAATATTTACAAAACACAGAAGGAAAATTCAAATTAAAATTTCCATCCACAGCCATAAGCTTAGCCTGTGTTCCACTGATTAAAAAATGGTTCATGTTGCATTGGAAGACCCATTCTTTGTGTCCAGTCACAGCAAATATACTAATACTTTCCCCCGAAGACTTGGATTTCCCTATAGTTTGACAAGTAGTCTGTCAGAACACATGTAGATACAATGGTAAGTGTTATAAAATTCTTATAAAATATGCATAGGCAGAAATTCAAAATATAATGTAGGTCAGATCTTTCCACTTGTTTGAGCTGTGATTTGAAGAAGGGAATTAAATTCCCATATCTCACTGACTTTCACTGGGATTTAGGAGCCAGAAACTTCTTTAAAAACCCTAGCTTTTATTGAAAATTCTCACGGTCACTTTGAGAACTATCCTCTTGTGTGTCAGGTGCACTTTAACTGGATTTGAAGGCAGTTACTCCTCCCCTCACTGGACTCAGAGATACTCCTTTGTGAGCTGTAATGTGGGCTCTTCAATACATTTAGTTCTATGAATAATTAATGTGTCTCCTGCTCTCACCACTTGATTTCCAGTTATTTGAGTTGCATGCAATATGCTGAGCCAGTTTCATAGCTGCTAGATTTANATTCAGAGTTCCTTTTGTTTGGTTGACATTACAGGGTGTTTTTGTTTTGTTTTCTTTGTTTATTTATAGTTCTGTTCTACATATAAAAAAAACATTTGAAATATCTTTTGGTTTTCATTCATTCACTAAACATGGACAAAGTTTATGAAAGCAGACTTGTTATTCAAGCCAGTCACCACACCTCATGGATGACTGAAAAAAAAATAAGTTTTTCAAGATGTAACCAAAAATACTGCCAATATGAATCCATATGTACATAGAAGAAAAATAAATCAGATATCCTTCTAAGACAAAATAGATCAATCTCATAGCTTCTATAAGATATAAGATGAATCTGAACAGACTGGATAATTTCCAGAAGCAGTCATATCAGAGCAGACATAATAAAAAAAGAGTAGCTGCAAGAAAACAGACTAGAATGGAAAGGGAATAGAAAACCTCTAGGCCATTCTGGAAGCAAGCAGGACAATCCAAGAACTTTTTATTATTGAGGTACTGAATTAAAAGAGTAGTTGTGAAAACTCTTAACATATGTTGACATATTATATAAGTTTTTGTTTACTAACTTTAGAAATATGTCTTCACTTTTATGGAACCAACTATCCATGGAAAATTTCTTTCTGTAAGTGATATGATTCAGAGTATTAATTTAAGTTGTTCATCACAGTTTAACCAATGAAATTGAATTAATTTAAAATTATTTGTACAAAAAAGAAGGAATATCTTCTTCTAGAGTAGTTTCATTAGTTTCAGTGAGTTTTAGTTTAGATCTTAATTTTTATTTTATTTTTCTGCCCCTTTTTTATCAGAGACTTAAAATTATGAGCATAAGTAAATACCATACTATTCAAGTATTGATCCTGCTACTAAACCAAGAAAATTTACTTACTAAATGTAAAATTTATCAAAACAGAATTATAAAATTTTATCAGAAAAAATCCATTACATTTTTATTATTTCCAAGAGGAATAATTTTTTAATTCTTCAGCATGGTGTTCTTATTTACCTTTTTATTTCTTTAGTGCAGAATTTCAGGCCCCGTTCCTTTTTGATTCTTAGGCATCATTTAGTTTGCTTTCTCCAAAAGCTGAGCCATAAAAAAGCCTTGATCAGGGCTTGCAATCTTCTCCTTTCATCTTAAAGTCTAAGAAGCTTGACCTTTTTGCTGTTCATTCATTTAAATGTTCAGGTTCATACCTCAGAGATATATGGGGAGTTTGTAGTTTTGCAGTCAGGTGGAAGTGATGTGTCCACCTCAGGAGCAGAAACAAGGATAATGAAAACAGTGGGTGTACAGTGACATCCCTTCAAGACCTAACATCTTTGATTCTCTCCTCTTTGCAGCATCTCAATCTTTTTGGGCAAGACGGCACCAAGCAATACTAACCCTAAGAGTGTTCTTAAGAGGTTGAGCCTAAGAACCACCCAGTCCATCCTCCCATCTCCAGCAGTGACCCAGAGCATTTGTCACCACAGCAAGCATATAGTAATGTTCTTCCAGAACACTTTCACAAGCAGAGTACATACAACAGAGTACACAGAGTGACATACAACACAGAAAATCTCATCATGCTATGGCTGTCCATGGACAAAGTTATGGATCTATCAAGTAGACAAACACTGGAACAATATTTGTAACAGAAATATCTGGAAGTATTCAACTGCTTGAATATAATCTACCTTTATATGATGTGGTCATTACACACAAAAAAAAAATATAATTGGCTTCCAGACAAAAATATGATTTAACTTACATTTATCTAAAACATGGAAAAAGCGTTTCATATACATATAAGTGGGTTAAAATTCAGGATGTACAATAGATTTTTAACCCTATATTGTTCTTGTTTTGAAAACTTATATGCTTTGTAGTCTGCTCTCAGTTCTGTAAATATATGTATCAATAATAAATGTATGTGTAAATAAAACTGCTTGATATGAATAATACTTTTTTTTTTTTTTCTTTTTGGTTCCTTGTAAATATAAGATAACCTATAAACTTATCTAAGCCAA
>VWZG01006048.1:39261-50290 GCA_013396735.1 Grallaria varia | reverse complement strand
TTGCAATCTTCTCCTTTCATCTTAAAGTCTAAGAAGCTTGACCTTTTTGCTGTTCATTCATTTAAATGTTCAGGTTCATACCTCAGAGATATATGGGGAGTTTGTAGTTTTGCAGTCAGGTGGAAGTGATGTGTCCACCTCAGGAGCAGAAACAAGGATAGTGAAAACAGTGGGTGTACAGTGACATCCCTTCAAGACCTAACATCTTTGATTCTCTCCTCTTTGCAGCATCTCAATCTTTTTGGGCAAGACGGCACCAAGCAATACTAACCCTAAGAGTGTTCTTAAGAGGTTGAGCCTAAGAACCACCCAGTCCATCCTCCCATCTCCAGCAGTGACCCAGAGCATTTGTCACCACAGCAAGCATATAGTAATGTTCTTCCAGAACACTTTCACAAGCAGAGTACATACAACAGAGTACACAGAGTGACATACAACACAGAAAATCTCATCATGCTATGGCTGTCCATGGACAAAGTTATGGATCTATCAAGTAGACAAACACTGGAACAATATTTGTAACAGAAATATCTGGAAGTATTCAACTGCTTGAATATAATCTACCTTTATATGATGTGGTCATTACACACAAAAAAAAAATATAATTGGCTTCCAGACAAAAATATGATTTAACTTACATTTATCTAAAACATGGAAAAAGCGTTTCATATACATATAAGTGGGTTAAAATTCAGGATGCACAATAGATTTTTAACCCTATATTGTTCTTGTTTTGAAAACTTATATGCTTTGTAGTCTGCTCTCAGTTCTGTAAATATATGTATCAATAATAAATGTATGTGTAAATAAAACTGCTTGATATGAATAATACTTTTTTTTTTTTTTCTTTTTGGTTCCTTGTAAATATAAGATGAAACCTAGACTTATCTAAGCCAAAGAAGGTTTTGGAGATAAGACAAAATACTCTCCAGTTTCATTATGAAGCATTATATAATCCTAACATGGCACTGTAGATGTCATCTGAGCTTCCTGTGAGAGAAGAAGGAGCAGGACTCATTACATATTTTGTTTAAAACCTTCTGTAAAAGTCATGAGGATTTATGTTTGGAATGTTCTTGTTAAAACATGAAGATCAGACTGATTCTGTTTAATATATTGTGAAACATTAGTGGAGTGTTACTGGACGCAGTGGTATCTCCCATACTCCAGAAGGAGTGCTGACACCTTGGTCACGATGTTCACAATGCCTGCAGAGTTACAAGGTCTGAACATCTGGAGTGCTGACACCTTGTTCACAATGTTCACAATGCCTGCAGAGTTACAAGGTCTGAACATCTGGGGGCTGTGGGAGTGATAGGCATGAGGGGAGTCCATGGACTGCTCTATGCCAGCCACAGACATTTCCTGACGATGCTGGCACAGGCATAAGCACCCTGGTGTGTGCCAGAACTTTGGGCAGTAGAAGGAGCCCACTAGCCCCTCAGCAGAGGTATGTAGGGATGGGGGTGAGTGGTGCATACATATGTCCCTGAGGGATGGATCTGCAGGCCATCCATACTGGGGCAGGAACACCTCGAGGGGTTGCCCCTGCTTCAACCTCCTCTAGTCACCTCACCTCCTCACCAGAGGAGTTTTCATCAACTGTGTGTAACCCTTGGAGTACACAAGTACTGTAGGGAAGGAGAAATTGTATGAGTTTGACTTGTTTGCACTCTTGTTTTCCCCAATACCCAAGTTGGTCAAAAGTTTGGTTTTATTTGCAATAGATTACATAAAATTCTCTGACTCACAACTGTTTTGCCTGGGACATGGTTGTTGGTTTACAAGGCCTATCACACTCTTTTTGGTATGCTCTCTCCAGTGCTGGTGCATAGTAAAAGACTTGTCTCTTTGCCATGTTACATGAAAAAGGTCCTAGAGGTGCAAGTTATTTCTATTAATGAAAAAGCAGAAACAAAACATTTTAAGTTTTCTTGTCTTTCAATATTATTTCATCTCTCATTAGTATTTTCCTCTTAAACCTCTGTAAGATTTTAATACCAGCCAAAATGTGTTACTTAAATTGCAAATATTTTCTATTTTTTCCCCCCACTCATCTAGGGTTATTCATATTCCTTTAGGAACACAGATATGCTTCAAATATTGCCATATTGAAAACACTACTTAATTTTTCCTTTTTTAAAAAAAATTCCAGCTCATTTTTGTAATACTAATATATACCGCTTTTGACTCTGTAATAGGAGACACAATATGTTTTAATGTTTTATGAACTCATTCACTTTAAGAGTAAAACAAAGCATTTTCTGTAATTGTTGTCTAGAATGTAATAAATTATATATACTCAGTCATTAATCAGAAAAAAAAGCAGGAGAACATAAAATCAGTTGAATATAAATAGGAACAGATCATTATCTCTATAGTAATGCATAGAAATCTTAGGAAAATGTAATTGAATTAAATCTTTATCTTTTGTAATGCCATTATCCATGCATACTTTAAGTAGAAAGAAGGGGCAACAATTTCTCAACCCAAATGTGTCGTCAGGAGGACAATAGCTAAGAGTTCTTCCAGCTGATCTGCCTAAATGTTTTTTCTTTATATGAGAGTAAACATAGCATTGTAACATCTCGGAAAATATATGAATGATAGGAGAAATATCTTCTTGATTTTTTATTGTAGGGTTCTGCTTAAGTGACGCATCTTTCACTTTTTTAACAACAAAAATCCGTACCAACCATGTATGATAGTAGGAAAATGACATCATTGCCTAGGAATACAGATGGTTGTTACTGAGTAAAATATTTGAATCATGCACTTGATTGTCTCAGTCAAAGAGCCCAAAACTTATATACGCAATATAGCTTTTAAGAGATGACGATGTCTTGTTTTAATATATGTGGAGTCATCTCTGCTATCTTCCCATAACTGAATCTCCTAGAAAGGAAAGGGACTCAGTGACTCAGCTGTACCAGTTTACATTCCTTTGGTATCACTTTGTACAGCCCAGCAAATTCCCCACCAGGTCACTGGCAACATACATACACATCTGCAAGAAATAAATAGGAGTAATTGATAAAAACAACTTATATTCTTATTTAAAGACTATTTTTTTTTCAGTTTAGTCTTTGAATGATGTATTATAACATAGGGATAGATCCCCAATCTAGTGTTGGATATTCTGCTGGCATTGGTGGATGCCTCTCAGTGGGAAAAAGAAAACTCAAGTAATACGTTCCTCTTGTTTTTGTGCGACAGTTCTATGACACCAGTGGATGACTTCAAAACCAAGAGGGCTTTAGGATACCTCTAAATGCAAGATATGGAGTAGGATTGCAAACTGCAGCACTGAAATTTATTAAATTTATTTTTAAAATTCTTATCACATTTTCTATTTTCAGTCAAATCCACTGAGTTCTTCAAGTATATATATCATATATGCTAGGTGATTTTTTAGCATTAAACTACTGTAAATCTAATGATTTTCAATTTGAAATCACAGTTTTCATTATTTTTTAAAGAAACAAGTACAAAAATGTCGTTAAAGAAAAAATAATATTTTTTTTGTTTTGAAAATTACATGGTTAAAATTTAAATATATTACAATTTGGAGTATAGAGGCATAAAATCAATTTTACAATTATTTCCACAGCTCGTGAGTTTCTACTACTTTCTACTTCAAGTTGTGTGTTACATAGTCTTTGTTCCATTACCAAACATTAAGAATGGTTTGGGTAAGTGAATTGATCAAAGGTTTCTTCTGATTTTGATTATATTCATAAAGGGAAAAAACTTGTACCACTATGTTGAAATAGTTCAGGAGGGCAGAAGGAGAGATTAGGAGATTATCAGCATTAAAAAAAATAAAAAAAGGTCTCTTTCGCTCCTTTTTTGATTCTCCAGGTGTGCTTTCAATATGTTTATACATTGATCTGAATTTTTTCACAATTTCAATTGATTTTAAGGTGTTGGGGTAACGAGTTGTTGTTTTTTTATATAGTCTTACAGGGTTAACAGTGGAGAGCGAATTCTCAGCAAACTTTATGTTCTTTAGTCTCCACCATCTATATATTTTATAGCATATATTATCTCTGTTCTCTAGCATGTTCAGCCTAATACCCAGCAGTTTAATTTTCTTCCCTTCTTTTAGGGTATTTGATATATTTTAAAACTATTTTGTTAGGGTATGCAGAGATGCTTTGGATTTGGTGGCAGTTTTCTTTTTGTTTTTATGTTTTGGTGTTTGTTTGTTTGTTTGTTTTTTAATTCCCCAGAGCATTGTTCTTGGTGATTTTCTTCACTTATCTTTAAAAATGCCTTTGTTCTTCCTATGTGTTTCTGTCCCTTTGCTTGTGACATTCCTTCTAACTATGTTTCCCTTAATTGGCAGGTTTGCATTTGAGTTTCCTACGTGGAATGACCCCTTGTTCCTTGTTCTGCAGTGTCAGGAAACAGAAATGTCATTGCTGATTAGGGGCCTGAACCCTCTGCTCCTCCTTCTCATACAGTAGGCAATCTTGTTCTGTACACACTCTAGCTGCAGGGTCAGCCTTAGGGGAACTCTAAACAAGTGTCCACATGGGATACCAAAGTGGAAGGGGCACTGATAGGGGCAAGTATTCTTTGAGCTCATTTGTCTACCACAGAAAGTCACTTCTGTCCCTTTAAATGTAAAATGTCCACTGGCATTGCCCCAGTGTGTACATTTTAACCACACAGAAGTATTTTTGTGCCTCTGGCTTACTACACATGTACATCAGTGATGTTAATAACATCTCTGCTTAACAATGTGACACTGAGATGTACTTCTAATGGTTGTCTTTCCTCTGAACTGAGACACAAAAGCTTTCATTTTTGGATCTGAAACCTTCTGTTAAACCAACTTTGACCTCATCCCAGGGCACGATTACCTAGTCTTGCTTGGGGCACCTGAAGCTCTAAAGATGGCCCTGTGTAGCTGTGGTTGATAATCTCTCTGCTTAGTGCACAGAGTGCATCCTGTCTTAAAACTGAGTGGAAACCTCTGCTTTTGCACCTCACCTAGGGAAGTGGAACAAACCAGGAGAGGGAAGAAGAGAAACTACACAGAAAAGAAGAACAGAAGGTAGTCTTCAAGTGGCAGGGAGCACGCATAAGACCAAAACTTCTCCCTAAACCAAAGGATTCTGCAAAACAGAGAAGCTAAAAAGAGGGGAGTGGGAATAACACTTTACTTCCTACCACATTCGTAGCCTGAAGGAAGTATATGGACAGTCTACAAAGATGAGGAAATGGAAATGAAACATAAAGGACTAACTATGGATCCCTTTTACAACAACTGAGAAAACTGATATTGCTTAGAGTGTTTCAGGAATAAAGGAATAGCTTGACTCCCTAGCGCAGGCCACAAGAGCTGTTCTGTAGTCACAAGGATAAGTTGTTATCTACAACAACTCTCCATATCCAAACCAAAGCTATTCCTCCATGAGCTCATGCACTATAACATATGGATTTAATTTTGATTTTGCTTATCTAAATGGAATTACAAATAAAATATTTTTACACGTGCTAGAAAAAATCTCAAAACCATTTTTAGAAGGTGAATTCCTCTGTGCTTATTTAGTCAAAGGCAGGTATATAGGTCTATTATTACACATGGTTTCTGCCAATATACATTTTAATCAATGTGTTAAATATCTACATTTTTAGGAATTTATAGACAAAGAAAAGAGAAAATTGTAAAGATAATTTGTGGTTTATTTTTCTAAAAACACTACATATAATTTAGAGGTGCCTGGGAGCCACATTTCTACAAATTCCTTCAATAGGAGTAAATAAAACCTTTTACCAGTTTCATAAAGATGTCTTTGGACGGGATGTAAAATTCAGCTCTTCTTGTCTGCCTTGTCATTAAAAATCCCATGACACTTTTCACAAGGGAAGGGCTATTAGCTGTAATACTCTGGCCAAAGTCCAAATCACTTTGTGGCTACCAAATCCCCAGTTGGAGAAGTTATTCTGCACTTTCCTCAGAACACTGCTGCATAGAGCACCGTTATTTTTTTCTAACAGTCAATATCATTTTGATAAGTCTTACATGAACATTTAATATGATTATTTTGGATAATATTTAAATAATATTTAAAATAAAAGTTAAGATAATAACAAGTCTCTAAATTCTCAACAACATTAAAAGAAATCTGATGTTTTGAAACAGATTATTTTTTATGTCCTTCTTTTTATGATTTTTCCCCTCCTTGGGAATTTCCAGGAATAAGTTTATACACAATGCAGTGATATTTGTCACCTGATATTTCATCTTTACCTGGAATCAATGGGCAGGTAATTAAACATGTAATCAGTCCTAGAATTTTGAATTTCTCTCTTTTGTGAAGTAATTGTTTTAGATAATTCAGCTGAAAAAAAATTTGCATTTATTATGACTTGTTTAGATGAGATGCTGTGAGAACATCTGGTTATCCAAAAGGTTATCCTTACTACTGAAAAGCAGAACATGTATTCCATCCTAGACCAACTGTAGGAGCTGAAAAAATGGTTTCTTCTACTCTGTAAAGGCTGAAAGTAAGTACTATGTTTGATGTTGTGTCTCTATGATGTGTGGGTGACACAAGCTCAGGACTAGCCTATGAGTGCTCTCTCAAATCAAGACAGATTTTCAGCCACACAATTAGCCCTTCACTTTCCTGAACTCTGAATATATCTAAAAATTTTCTGAATACATCTCTTACCATTTACTTCCAATACAATTTCACCAAGCTAAATTGAAGTTAAGTAGGTTTAGAATAGGCTGACATTTTGGCAAGAAGACAGTGAGGAATCCTAATCAACTGAGGCTGCTTCTGAGAGTTTCAGTAAGAGTTCGTATTAGGCTTGACATCCTTCAATATTTATCAATTCTCTAAAAAGAAAAGACAAAATCAGAGCTGATAAAATTTATGGGATGACACAAAGATTGGCACAGTGGTAAATAATGAAGACAGGTAGTCATGGGAAGTGATCTATATCACTTGATGACTGAACCAATTCAAATCATGGACATTTTATTACAGCCAAATCACAGCTATGATTTTGCACAAATAAGGACCTACAATGAGGTGAGACATTAGAAAAGTTGGAGTTGGTCATTCAGTTTGGTGCAGATAATGTATGTCCTGTTAAAGATGGGCACATACATTTCTATTTGATAGCAAAAGAGAAGAAAATCTTGCTTCTCTCTTGTCCCAGCTCTCACAACTTCCTTCTAAGAATTGACTGGCTTCTGATCCTTTTATTTACCTATTTGCCTTTTATTTACATTCATGTTTCTGAGTTTACTATTGTTAGAGGAAGGAGAAACATGAATACAGTTCCTTCTTAAGACTTCACCAAGTTTGAGTACCATTTGTAGAGTATCATAAACTGTCCTCACAAGACATTGACAAGGGTACCCCATAGACAAGTAATTCAGTGTGAGCCTCCAGTTAAATGCCATAGCAAAAAGAGACAGTCTGATCTGTTGGTATGTTAAAGGAGAATACTGAGTAGGATTAGGAAGTTTATTATTATTTTTCTGGTCTGCATTTTGAAAAGATTACTGAAAACTTTGGAAGTGTTCAGATACAAATAAATCAAAGTCAGGAGAAAAAAAATTCAACCATGAGAAACTTAAGTAACTCTGCATGGATCACAAAAAAACCTCCAAAACTAAAACCGAAACAAAACACAAAAAACCAAAAAACAAACCTGCCAAACCGACCAACCAACCAACCAAAGAACAAAAAAAAACCCCAGATATAACTGCAAGGAGAAAGATTAATTTCCTAAAGGGTCTGTAATGTGGTATAAAAAGACTATCGATGAATATTTAAGGGTCTGAATAGGGGCAAACTCAAATTAGAAAAAACAAAGAATGATTAGTTATTAGAGAGGATGAGGGAAGCAACTTCACCGCATGCTGTATTTAGGTGAAGATAGGGCAGTTCGCTGGAAAATATACTTCAGTCAAGCTCAAATTATTGGGTTCAGTGCAGCAATCAGGAGCTAAAAACCTGTTGCTTACTTTACACAGGGGATCAGACTAGAGGTCTCATCGTCCCTTTTTTTGATCCTAAATTGTACAGAAATTTTATAGCAAATTAAAATCCATTTCACTTTTCACTCTTTCAAATCTCACCAGTCTTGAGACTTCACTAGGGCAATTAGCTCAATGTTTGCGGGAAATCACTGACTCAGGGAGATCCCACCAAATGTGATTTTAAAATAACAGGAAGCATAAAGCAATACCAGATGTGAAATTTCCAAGACGAGTGTGAAAGGACAGTGTCAGTGCAAGTATGAAATCTGAAAAAAGACATAGTCAGTCTAGGGGGGAGGAGGAAAGATGTGGAAAAGGAAGGAGACAGACCTCCAAGGATTAGTTTGGATAAATATGAGATTAGTATCCAAACTTCTTGGTACTTCTCCAAACTAAACTTCTAACCTTTAGAGCCTCATCCACCCATCATATTCTAGCTGATCTTTACTCAAGCTGCCAAGGTCATGGCTACTAAGGGGCAGAGGAGGAGAGTATTGGGAAAAAAAAAAATCAAAAACTAAAACCAAACAAAACCCCCTCCCAAAACTTTTAAATAATAGTTTATGCTAATTATGTTTGTGAAATATTTGTTCCTGCATGTCCTAACATGGAATATCTCCATATTCTCCATCTGTTTATCATCTAAGATGTGTTAGCAAGATGTGACTGCTCATCATGTCGCTCTCCCACCGCATATTACAGTCACTGTAATAACATGTACAGTAGAAATAACCTACTTTATCCTTAATAAATTACACTACCCTCCTACATCTACTTTACTTGTAAAACATTAGAATAGAGCTCATGAAAACATTTGCCCACAAGAAAATCACATCGTTACATATGATTCAATACACACATTGCTACTTAAGGCTCCTTGGAATAATTTCTCCAGACAGTAGATAGAAGGTTTATAAATCCATCCCTGGCATTTTTCCAGTAGTGTTATTAAGCTCTTGGAATCTGCCTCTTTCTGTGGTTCCTTTATGTGTTTCTTGTCATTCTGGTATCTCCAAGTTCCTCGATTTTCACCCTATAAACAGATGCTGACACAATGTTGATCAACTAATATATAATGGAATTTATCATGTATTAAGTTACAATTCTTGAGTTTTTTGTAACCTCTCTGCTTTAATTTAACTTTTATTTCATAGTACTATGGTGGACAACATTTCTGACAACTAATGTTTTCTTCCAGATCTCTTTTCTTCCACGATTTTATCCCACAACCTTTATAGATGGCATTGCCACCATAATTTTGGATCTCAAATTATGACCATTTTGTAATCTCAGGAATGAAAGCTTTCTTAAAGGATTTGTAGGGGAAAAGAATAACAAATAGCCAATCAAAATTATAGTGCTCCACTGCTCTGTGACAACACAATTATTTCTTTAGTTACATGAGGGAAATGTATGTTCATTTGGAAGCAGCAGCGATAGCCTCCAAATAATGTCATGAAGCAGTATATATTCATTTTGTTAAAAGATGATTATTATCATTAAGATTTATCCAAAAACTGCTAATCAAACACTCTAAGTTAAAAAAAGTCCAAAGGCAAGTCTGGTATTTAGGACCTAAGGCTTGCCACAGTCATGAAGGACTTCATATTCTTTTTTTCCTTCCCCATTGCATTTTAAAACTGTATTGCTCTTCACTGCAGGGGGAAACAAAACCCAAACAAAACTACCCCAAGCAAACAAACCAAGCCACCAAACCTAAAATCTTTAATATTTATTGAATAAATGCATCTTATTGTAAATAATATGTCACATTGCCATGAATATGGATAAAGACTGATAGAGGATGGCTCTCAAGAATTTGCTCATTGACTTCAAGGTGTTATTTTCTATTTCTAGCTCTTCATGTATTAAAATGAACTCTTCAATGTATACCATTCATTCATTCAGCAGGCCAAAGTACTACAACATTAGAAGAGAACTGTAAAATTTGTCCTCTAATTTTAATGAGGTGTTAACTTTAAATTAACTTTGAGCTACATGGAACTATGAAAAATTGATGCCATGTTTGTGAACCACATTAAATGAACCTTATGCACTATTTCAAAAGACTCATCTAAACAGATACAAATTGAAAATACAATGCATTTCTAGAGAATTAAGTTAAAAAAAAGATATTTTTGTCATTTTACCTCTAGACAGTTATTTATAGTAACATACAATTTAAATTCTTTGCCAACCATTTGAAAGTATTATAAGGATTACAATGCATCTTGCAAAAAACCTTAAAAGTTTTCTAATGAAATTAATTTGTGCCAGCCACAAGAAGAAAAATGAAAAATTTGACACTAACTTCCACAAATCTTTTTACACAGAAGTCTTTTCCATAGCTTTTCAATTTCAGTAAGATTTAGATAAGACCTGAGAAGTCATAACTCACTTCCCAAATAGTTCATTTAAATCATGTATTCAGTATTAAGTAGTAGTAGTGTTGTTAGGGGAAGTCAGTAAATTGCAAAGAGCAAAAGAATAAGTGATCCCATAACCTGGAGTAAAAATATAATCCAAAGTGACACTAATCATACAAATTTGTTTTCCCACAAATTTTAAATGACTTGTATTACTGATTCATCAGATAACATCTCTACATGAAACTCTTTCACAAAAAAATGCTTGCAAGAATTTCCCTGAAATTATTTCGGTACTAGCATGGAAAAAACAGTACTGCTTTAACTGCTTACAGGAGTGTTACACACAATTTGACAGTTCATTCAATTAAAACTGAAGAAGAGGTTAAGTAGACAAAACACAGTTTTGCAGAATAGAAAATACTGTTGATTGGGAGTACAGGGACTAGTACAACAGGACTTTATTATCGAGAAAGAAAGTATCAATATATATGTATTGATTTTTTTAGTGACTTCAGAAATTAATATCTACAGTATACAATCCATAGATTTTTTAATTAACTTCTGATATATATTGAATATTTTTACCTATTGAATTAAGAAATATTGAGAATGGTTATTGAATGCACCACAAAACTAAAATTTTCTAAAT
>VWZG01006048.1:21537-31678 GCA_013396735.1 Grallaria varia | reverse complement strand
ATATGTTCTACATATCATCAGCCACATGTCAGATATGCTAGATAGCTGGCATCTTGCATTTTATTAGGCAATGAAGTGAGGAATTTAGATGGACCATATCAGTAAGTCTGAACTTCTAACATATTTTACTAATAAATACTTTTTAGTGCTATGAATAGACTTTCAGATAGGCCTGTCTTTTACAATAAATTTCCTCTAAGTACTTTTGTATTTTTATAGCAATTGTACATTTAGATTTTTTTAAATCATGAAATGTTGTGTAGGGCTCTAAATAATCAGCCTATACACAGAAGCTGCAAATGCACATTAATATGAAAATTTTATTTAGTTGTTCATTATATAAAAAAATTTCCAGATCAAAAGGCTAAAAGCACTAGGATAAGTCCTTCTAAAAACTTTTCCCTGAATTCAAAAAATCACGAGGAAAGAGGAAAACATTTTGTCGTATTATCTACAACACAATTTGCCTTGGAGGAGATTTTTTTTTTTTCCTGAAAAGGATATATCCAGTCATTTAACATGTAACTGTTATGTGTCTGTCTTCTCTGTGACAGTTGCCTGCAGGGTGAAGAGCCTCAATAGATGTAGGATTGAGCAGGCATTACTCAAGGGAACAGAGAGAACAAAAAAAGATCATAAAGAAAATAATAAAAAAATTATTGATGTTCTGTTCCTCTCATTCTATTAATGTAAATGTTATTGCTTAAATTTTAGAATAATAGTCAAACATAGGTTTATTTTTAAAGGGTTGTATCACCTATCAAGAACTGTCATTGTGCAAGTTGACATTATCATCAAGGCCGCTGAAGCAACTGTGGCACATCAGATCAAATGTATGTATCTATCCATCCTACACCAAATATGCAGTAGAGATAGTCAATTAAGAGACAGTGTTAATTGACTGGAAAATCATTTGGCTGGCTGTGTGTCTTCAAAGCTAAACAAGGTAGGATAAGAGACATCTGTCCTTTACTGAGTATACAAGTGGCCCATGAAATATCAGCTTCAATTCGTAGTCTGGTTCTCATTTTAAAAGATATTTGGACCAACTATCCTGAGTACGTCTTCCATCACTCCAGCCATATCACGGCTCACAAGTTTGACTCACCAAATTAAAATGTGTCAGCAGCAAGAATCCTTGAGCTAGAGGCTACAGCTACTCAAAGTCAGCAATGTAAATAAGAAATATTTTGAAAGAAAAAAAAAATTGAAGCTGATAGAATTCCTGGAGAAGTGGTACATAGTAGATAAGGCAAATCTAAAGTAGTAGATATAATGATATTTTGTGTAATCCTTGAGAATATCGCTTTAAGTTGCAAAAGAACAGGAATATAAATAAACTTTTGCATGAGTTAGAAGCAACTGCCTCTGTGCAGCTGCATAACAATTTAAATACAGCAAGTGTGTGAACATTTTCCTATTTTGACCATTCTTCTGACCAATCTATGCTTCAGGCAGAGTTGGCATGCAGTGTCTGGAAATGCTGATGGTGATATTTTGGAATGTCTAAGTTTAGATGAAAATGGGTAAAAATTCCTGCTTCCTACTTTTGACAGGGAACTGTGAACTATGTAGTAGAAATATTTAGTGAATCTTTGCCTACCCTGGATAACATCTTCTAGATGAACTTTGAGGGCTAGTCAATAAAATAGAAATATTTTAACCCAGTAGAAGTCCGGCATCAAAGAGTAAAGTAATTTGTATCCTTGTGAGTTGGCAACACACTGCATTAGAAAAGAGGAACATAAAGACTTTAAAGACTTTATGTTATCATTCAAAACAGGGATATTCTTCAGCTATTCACTTCTTAAGACAAAGCTTTTAAAATTCTAGTCAACAAAACTGTTAAAATGACACTACATAGAGCTAATCAGCTGATTCTATCAGACAAAGTAAAATTAAGATCTGATTCAGTCACTGCAATTCTTACATTATAGGTCATATTCAAATAAAGCCACCTACTGTTGTTTCAAATATAAGTCTGGAAGAGCAAGAACTGCAAAATCCAGTAAAAATTCTTGTTTGGTCATGTATGTTCTGATCTGAACTTTAATCTATCAGTTGGTCATACTAGGAGCAAAGCCAATACAAATAGTTACATAAAACACATAGTTACATAAAAGTTTATGCAAAAAGTGAAGGTTGTACCTTCTTTCAGGAATTAATTTTAATTACAATATCAGTATTTAGGGGTATTGTTTGCAACTTTATGAATCTGGACATGATATTTAAGTTAAGAAGAAATTTCCCAATTAAAGCACTTGGAAGTAATGAATTTTATCCATTCAGAGAAAAAGAAATATTTCCACAATGTTCTCCAAAATTAAACTTATAGGGAAGAAGAAATATTTACCTGGCTGTCACTTACAAGACATCTAGAGGATGATATTTCACCTTCACCTTAGGAAGAAAACAGAACTACAAAAAACCTACAAAGAAAATCTGACCAAAAAAACCCATGAAAAATAATCCTTAGAATTGCAGATGGATACATAACTGTAGATTCAGACAGTAAGTAGCACACCAGGAATCTATAGGTAAGATTTTGCACACATCTTATCAACACCAACCGAAAACTAAAAGTGGAATTGACATAACAAAGATATTTGTTCTTTCATTTAATGGACTTCACTTATTCTGGACAATTAAGCAGAGAGAGTTTGAATTTGGGGTCTTGTTGAATTTTGTGTCAGCCAAACTTTTAACAAATATTTGTCATTATCATTAAACACCTGTATATCTTCAGAATTCAACAAACATAAGTGTCACAGGATGGAAATATCAGCAGATGTTGCTGATAACATTTTGCAAGTGCATAAGTGCCTAATGCCAAGCCAAAAGCAAAATTTACAACTTATGTTAAATACAGTGCATTTTTTCTGATGGCACCTTCTGCTGGACTCCAGCTCTAAGTAATATCTGCATGGTAAATTACTTGCCCAGTTACCAGGGTGCCGAAAGCATTTCAGACATGTTACTATAAACACTATTTTTATAGTGTTGTTAATGAAAACATATCAAAATTAATCAGAGCATTCCTGTTCTTGTAGAAGATGTAGAGCTTTTCCAAATACCAAATATAAATTTCCTTGACCCTTGACATCTTTAAAAAAAAAAAAAAAAAAGAAAAAGAAGAAGAAAGGCCAAGAGACCATCACTATCCTAAGAGTGCTTAGAGATAAGGAGGTATTAAAAAATAGAGTTCTGTGACCTGAGGTCATTAATTGATTGTTAGACCAAAAATGAATCTGTGAATAACTACTTTGATTCCCTGTATCATCACAAAAGCATCCTTCCCACATAACGAGTATACTGATAGGAAAGTTTTCATAGCCGTTTTATCACTCCTTTTACCTCAAGCACTACAGGTTTTGGGCTAACGTGAGGTACAGTTCACTAATATACCCTGTATCAATGCACTGACCTTTTACTGTGACTCCTAGCTCCAGGAAGAACTCAGACTTACAATAAGAGTTTAAATTTGAGAGAGGTTATTTTCCAGATCTCTCTTGTTGCTGTTTGGAGGTCAATTGGTTGCAGTGGGGAGAGTAAAGGGTATTTCTAATCATTCTTAGAGCAATGTATTCTGTTAGAGGGCAGTGATATTAAGAAGGAATGTAGGGAAACAGATAAAATGAAATGAAAGTTGCACAGCATAAAGATTTTAAAGATTTTAACTAAACATCCACTACTTCTGGATTGTCGAAATGGCTTAACAAGCTATGGGTTGACCTGTGAAACCTGATGTTCCAAGGGACTGAGATTGACAGTTGGGTTGGGACCAGTAACCCTGTTAACCCGATGAGGGTTTCAATTCTGAAGCACACAGCAAAAAATCAGTCCTCATTTTCCTGGATGGAAGTATCAAGAAAGAGAGCACCCAAGTATGAGCAGCCTTGACCATTAAGACAAGATATAAAATTGGTGCATAATGATGAACATTACTGATATCTACTACTAAGGGAAGCATGCAGTAGATATATGGGATAACACTCCTTACTGTTAACACTTGTATTGAACACCTCATACAAAGACACCACGGTGTAACAGAATAGTTAAATTTGCATGTCCACAGGGATTCCAGAGACTATTATGAATCATCTTCACACTAAAATTGGAAAACCATTCGAACTTTCCACCTATTGTCATAAATAATCACTAGATTTTCATTAAATTTACAATGAATGTGATCAAATTCATGATTTTTAAAAAATCTCAGTTTTCCAGGAGTAGTTACCTAAAAAGTGAGCTGCAATGTACTGTTGTGGTTATAGATAGAATGCATTCACTGCTGCATTCAAATTCAGTCAGTCCATCATGCAGGGAAGCACAACAATGACCTTACCAGATCTACCTTTCATTTAAATACCAAGAGTTGCCATGTACAGCAGACCAGCTCATCATGTACATTAGAGAATCAAAGTGATGCTCAAGTATATGCTAACTGATGTATCAGTTGCAGCCTCATCTTCCATCTGAAGATTAGTGTTCAGATAATGTTCTGGAAAACCTCTGTCCTGCACAGGTGCAACAACAGACAAATAGGTATCTTTCTACTAATGCCAACAGAATTATGCAATTTGTACCTGAGATCGCATTATGGATCTCCTGCATCTGTATTACTCTGCCAGGAGCACAAAAACACAACTGCCACTTTCCACGCCTCTGGGATGAAACATTCTTTAGATACTTAAGGTGCTTTTATATCCTTCCTCCCTGGTCTCCCCTCCTGTCTATCTTCCTTACAGAACAAATAGCTGGTGGCCACCTCTAGATACTTTGCATGTTGGGATGAAGGAAGCAGAGCAAAGGACCTTATTTTTTATCAAAGAAATGGACCAAATGAAGACAAGTTAAGGAAAGAAGTCGAATGACAAAAGTTTCTTCACATTTTCATCTATTACGCCTTTCTGTGGCTTGTTCAGAGTAATTCAAGCAAATACATGCAAGAAAATGATAGATGGTCTAAAAAAGTTGAGAGGAAAATGGAAGCATTTATCAGTTAAAATGAGTTGCTAGTTAATCCCTTAGGTTTCAAATGTTTCAAGCTAAATTTTGTAAACCTTATTTTATGGGCTTTCCTTTAGCACCTGTAAATCAGCTGCATGATAGAAAAACGTGAAGAGGCTGTGAATTTTGGTTTACCTGTTCCCTTCTTCAGACGTGTGAGGATTAAATGATTAATGTAGTTTTTTCACACTTTGAGGACCTGCAGTGACATCTTTTGTAAACTTGATATTTATGTGAAGAGGTAGGAAACTTCATCATCTAGATCAGTTTTAAACCAGATGGTCCACCCTTCACAAAAATTTGCCATTATAAAGATGTTATTTGAGCAGTGAGTTTATTTTTCAAATAGGCACTAAATTGTACGTAGGACAATATATGCATATGTCTAAATAAAACTAAAAAAGATACATTTTTGAAAGAATTTTGAACCTTGGAAATCTGGTTTCAAAAATCAGCAATAACATCACATTAGTTTGATATGAAGATTTCTTTTTTAGCATTAGGCAACGGAAAGCAAAAAAAGGAACATTGACAGCAATATCAGAAGAAGCAAGCAACTGCCACCATGGATAAAACCAGTAATGAGTGGTAACTAAGGACTTACTGTATTTTAGACGAGTAGGATGAATGTGCAAGTACTAACAGGATGCCCAATAATTGATAACACAAATCCTGTGTGCAATTTTTTTGTGCCAGCTGGATCCCTCATGTGTACATGTATAAGTAAATATATTCAAAAAGCTATATGGTCATGCCCGAATAAACCTGAACAATCCTTTCCAAAACAGCTTTCCACAGTTTCTACCTCCTGCTCCCTTCTGAGTTAGAACTAGCCAAACAATTAAATTTGAATATCATTATTCTCAAATTCTGATTACTAAACTCAAATTTATAAACCTCCTAAAATTCAACCTGACATTACAAAGGAATATGTGCTGAACAGTACAACTCATCACTGCAAGTCATTATAAAGGTAAGCATACCAAATAGTTATATTCCACATTTCATATTCCATTACTTTCTGCTTGGTCAAACATATAATAAAAATAACTGCCTTTTTTTTTTTTTAACCATGAAAAGGGACTCACAAAACACCAAGAGAGGCCCAAAAATTCCTTTTAAGAATGTTTTATTTCTATTTGACAAAAATATGGCTTATACTTTTTTTGAAGCAGAGTTCAATTTACACATGACTTCATTCCTCATCTTTGGAAGGTAATCACAAGGTCCAGATGCCAAGCTATGAAAGATCTTCTCCTTTCAGTTTCTTTCTGAATTAAATTAGATTTTGACTTGAGAAATGTGACCACATTATCTGTTTGAACATAAGGAAACTGCACAAATCCCTCATAAGACCTATGTAAAACTCCTTTTATGTTTAAGAAGGGGCAATTTTCTCATGTCCATATTTCTTAGAAAGGAATCTGTGCTGTCCTTTAAGGAACTTGCATTCCAGTCCATATTTTTCTGGTGCAAGTTGAGTTTGGGAGCAGTAGGAAAATGCATAATCAATTGGTTATGCAGCATAGCAATTAGGTCAAGTTTTGTGAAGAATCCCAACACAATGATGATTCCATAATACAGCTAAGGTGCCACAGTAAACTCTGTAGACATAGCTAGGGCTATGCATTATATGATAAACCTCACTTGAAAAAAAGTATAAGGTTTGTCAAAACAAATTAAAAAAAAAAAAAAGTAACTCCCAAAAAAGAACCACAGGATTTCAGTTTGAATCTTAACTGCAACTCTATCGCTGTCTTCATGCATTTTTTCCTGTAGCATATATTAGACTTGTAGAAGAAAGACTATCTACTCTCTAACTTCATTTAATGGATCTAGTGCAATGGGGATTTTGAGGTGAACCAAAAGGCAATAAAGCTGCAAGTAAAAAGATGTAAAAAGAATAGTTTAAACACTTCTATTGCATATAAATATTTAAGTAGTATCTCTGTAGTAAGATAATACTTTGATTAGGGGAATTATAATCCTCAGAGAAGAATTTATATTTTTTTAATATCTCTTTTCTTTTTTGCTATATACTCATTTGTTCTTGACAGTTGCGTAAATTATGCTACCTGATATAATTGCAAAACAGCTTTCTGAGGGTAGTGTTCATAATTGCTTTTAAACATTATTTGTATTTCTAAATTCAGTTTGATTTTATTGAATACTTCACATTTTCTACCTCTAAGTCTGAGTATTTTTTCTAACAGTAAAAACAATTTATAAACATAGATGTTGAAAAGTACTTTTACCATCACTCACAAGTTTATTGTAATTGTGAATTTAACAGTATATCTGAGACATCAGTAGGAAAAAAAGTAATTCCTAATACTGTGACACCCATGCCCCAATGGAGTAGTATAATAGATGAAGTTTCAAAATAAAAGATCAAGAACGAGAATGGCTTTGTTATCCATGATCCAATAAAGGTGAAATAGGCTGTGAAGGCAAGCATTATAGACTTATGAGCCAGCAGGAACACTGCCAAGAATAGTTCATGGGGTGCTGAGCAGCTGGCTGAAGATCATGGCTTTTTCAGAACCTTTGGAACATTTCTAGGCCAGGGGCTCAGAAGCAACCTTGCTTCTGCCCCTAGTCAGTGTTTCTTCAAAGTACAGTTCATAAATATAAATCAGCTTCTACTTAAGTTGGCGAAAGCAACAGTTCAAATCCTAGAAGTACTACATTTAGTTGTTGGCATGTAAAAATGCATTAATTGGCTGTTTCCTGTTGTGGGTGAGAGGGAGAATCCGGGTGGGGGTAGAATCACATATTCATTTTTCCCTGCCTCACCAGTGTGTTGTGCACTTCTAGCAAAAATGTTGAATGGCACTGATCATCTAGCCACTCCTCTGCAACTGATGTCCCAAGGAAGTCAGTAGCTAAAATCAGTTGCTTAGTTCAAAGCCTGTGTGTCTTGAGCAGGTGTGACGGAGAAGCCAGTGACTCAGACTTTACCAAATTAAATAAAAACAGTTATGAAATTAATGCAAGAAAGATGAGGAAAGTAAATTCTCAGTGTTAAATTCTGAGTTAATCTGCATAAAACTGTCCACACAGAACAGACTATCATTTTTTAGAGAAAGGATCCATCCAAAAATACTATAATTTGAAAAGTTTAATACTAAATGTACTTACAAGTTCAGTGAGAATATTTTGCCTTTCTCAGCTACATAAAATTAACCAATTTGAGGATAGAACCTTTGAGGAAGGCTTGTAATTTTGCAATACTACCTGATTCCTACCTGATTTTCTTGCTAGGTAGATTTGTGTTCTAGAGAGATTCTTTAAGAAATGTTTAACAAGAACTTCTATATAGGAACTTTACAGTCCACAGTGGCAATAATTTGATGTCACACTCTGGGCTTTGGACATCCTTTGCTATTTTCTGAAATGCTCTTACATATTATATATCACTTTTTCTGAGGGTCAGTTTTCACTACAATCAGCAAGAGTTACAGCATATCCACAAGAATAACTATTCAGTTTTTGACTCTAAAAGCAAGTTAACAGAAAACAAAACACCAACAAAACTTATGCCCCAAATCAAAATCAAATAATAAACACAAATTTTATGCTTTAAAATATTAGTTGACAATTTTAGAAGGAAATTATTTTCTTACATTAGCAATTTGGAAACATTTCTGTTAAACACAAGTATGTAGTAAAAGGAGAACTCAAATTACTGGGCTAGATTAGAATATTCAGAATTAGAACAAACCAAAATTCTATGACTGATCATGGTCTTCAATCCTTCAGTCACTTTATAAGGCCAGGGGATTTAATTTGTATTGAATAAATGTTATGGGATTCTAAACACTAAAGGATACAAACCAAATTTGAACAACTACAACTAATTAAAAATATATATTAAAAAAAAGTTTCTGTTGCTGTGGCTGTTGTGGTTGCTGCCAGTCTTTGTGTAAAACAGTTGATGAGACCTTGTAGTTTATATTGCAATGTATTATTTCTAAAGACTCAGAATTTAATATTAAGACAGAATGCATCAGCTGTTATGTTAAAGTGCAAGTCAGAGACAAAAGAAGGAGCACAGAAACAGTCTCAAGGCTAGCTCTATGCTTGGATTACATTTATATATGTTTATGTTAAACTGTAAAAGAAAGTCATCTCCCTAACCAACATCTTCTGGAAATGTGCTACAGTGAACAATGTGAACAGAAGAAATAAGAGAACTGGAAAGAAAAGTACTTAAAGTTATTTTAACCAACATGATAAATATCACCCAGAAAATATAATATTGTTGCACAGACATTCTTATTGCTTCTGGTTTTGGTTTGTGGATTGCCATCCCAAAACCCCAAGGCCCCCAAAACAAAGCTACTCACAACCATCAATGATTTTGTTCATATTTCTAAATATGGAATAAAGGAAGTATGTGACACTTCTGATTCCTCTAGTGTATTAATTTTCCTAGCAAATTAGTTTCTTTGAAAACACATTTGAAATTGTTGGACAGAGATATTCAACCCAATTAAATACCTTTTAACCATGAAAAGATATAAGATATACCCACAGACTTATCTTGTCTGGTCATTCTATGTCATATTGCTCACATTTTGAACATCCTATCTTCATACTAATTACATACTTTAAAGACAAATGTTCTTAGGAAGCATTCTAATTCAACAATCTAAAGTAGTTATAATTTCTTATTCCATCTTATTATATGCATTCTAAATATACATAGCGTGTAGATGTATCCTCTTCTGATAACAACCATGTCAGATGAGAAAGTTCCTGATACCTTACTCTCCCCTTGACACTTTGGTATCATATCGTCCCTCTGGAGATTACCACAGTGTGATGCCTGATAGTTGAGCTGCTCACGTTATTTCTTCCTCACCCATTTCCATTAAAATAAGGCACCTTAGCTCAGAGAGTTTAAAGAGTTACTTTGCTTGCCTGTCAAGTTTGGATTAGGAAGAAATCATACAAACATTTCAGGTAGCATAGCTGATGTGGCAGTAAAACTATTCAGACACCCCAGCTGCAGGTACGTGGATGTGTGACAACAGTCTTGGGTGTCTGAGAACTTTCTACAACATAAACCACAGATTAAAACACTCCTATTCTCTTAGAAAGCACATCAACCACCCCCTAAAAAAAA
>VWZG01006048.1:1165-12785 GCA_013396735.1 Grallaria varia | reverse complement strand
GAAAGAGGTTAAATAAATGTAAAAAGCAAATACTTTCAATGAGAAAAAAATAAACATAACTTACAGTTGACCCTGGCCAGCTTTAATTTATGGGGTGAAAATGGGACATGCTCAAGCTATCTCATACAACCATAACACTGGAAACCATGCACACATTTAGGGACTCAATAAGCGCACTATTTACTAGACAGGTATTTTCATACCTACACTACGTGCATATCTTATTTCAGTTTAACATTACTATAATTACAATCAACCAATATTGGTTCTGAAAATATACAGACACTGAATCATGGTATGCAGTGTCCAAGATAGAAATACAAGCTTGTGAAATCACCTTGAAAACACTTCTTCAAAGTAAACTTGATACAGTGGGTAGTACTAGAGACATTGTTTTTTTCAGTAAGTAAACACCACAGTCTTAGTACCTAACACCTCATCAATATTATTATATAATACATATAAATGACAGAAGAATAGTTAAACTAAAACATAATGACGATGGAAAACTACACAAAATGAAGTAATATGAAAAGAGTATTGCTTATTTGTTCATTTTAGAAGTAGTATGACATTATATAAAGCAGCTCTGCTATTCAGAAGTCTCATAAAAGAGAATTTAAAATTGTGTTATGAACCTGATGACTTCTATATTTGGCCTGTTTCCTGATGAAATGTTGCATCTTTCGAAATAAAATGAGAGATCTGCTTTGTCCTCACACCATTCTGATGTCTTGTTTTATTAATTTAATTCAAAATGCGGAATTTTGTCCAATAAAAAGATGACAGGATTAAATTTCTAAAAGAAAAATTCTGCTTCTAAATGTGCTTACAAATAAACCTCATCTGCAACATCACAAAGTATTGCTGCCACATGGGACTAAATAATTATTTTGTAAGTTCTGTGGGGTACTACAAAAACCCAGTTAGCATTAGGTTTTACAGCTTTGCAATTCATTTTGTATTGTGCATTTTGCTACAATACGTTTTGCTAAAACCAAATAAATATAAAAAACTGGTCATTGACATTCCTTAAAGAAAATTAAACTGGGTCCCCACAGACTTGTTCAGGAAAAGCTTGAAGAAACAACTTCCTTAAGAGACCCAAACAAGCAAGGAAGTCATCATTTAGTACACTAAAGGTCAATTTAATGTGCTGACCTCAAGGGAACAGCTTGAAAGGAATTAAGCAAATTTGGAATTCTTTGATCTCAGTGGGAGCTGCAAATTCTTGGTGGATAAAACCTCTAATGAAGAATGTTCCAGACGCTTTGTTATGTTCTGACCATTAGCAAATACACATATTTGAACTCTCACAGATAGCAGTATTCCATAATAAAGTAGCAAAGCATATTCTCCACATGCTGTTTCTCATTTATTAAAAACGACAGCGTAATGATTTGTGCAGTGTTATTTCTGTAAAATTATGAGCTGCACATTCTCACTGAACCTGTCCATGTCCTTTTCTTCAGACTTTCAAAATGTGTGCCAACAGTTGTTTTGTTGAGAAACTCTCAAGGTTGTTTATTTGTTTGTTTGTTGGTTTTGCCATTTTTTCCCCTAAAAAAATGGATACTTCTCATTATTAGAGCAAACTCTTAAAACATGACTAAAAATTATTAAGGGCAAATACTCTCCTGATTTAATATCTCTGGGCAATTTTCAGAGTTTGTATGTTAAGAAATCTTGTATAGTTTGTGGACTTGGTACAACTTCAAATCAACCTGACAATATAGGATATTTGACTGGGAATTATTTTGCCAAGTTGAGCCATATTAACTCAGATTCTGTCTAGATCACCTTAATTCTACAAATCAATGCTCAGGGATGCAAAGAATGGGAACTGGGCACAAGACTTGTATTTTTGTCCAAAGCAATCATTTAAATTCAGTATAACATCCTACCTATAGCAAATTATTTTCCAATATTGCAAATAATAATTATTTCTTGGCTAAAAAAATGTGTTACTGTGAAATTCTTTTGTAGCCAGTGGTACATTTATTAATGAAGAAAAGGCTAGAAAGGGAGGATGGCAACCAAGCTCTGGATCTTAAGAAGGAAAGTTGTTTATGAAAGGGGAAGTATACAATACTATAAATGTAAGTTAAGACACTTAAAAATAAAAAGACAAAAATTCTATTTTAAATACATTTATTTCAATTAAAAACAATTAAATGTTATTGTGTAAACACCAAAAAAACCAACATACAGTTTAAAAAGTGCACTGTTTTTCAGGATGCTACCTGCAAACTTGCTTGCTGAAACATACTGTATGAGTATCTTTCACATCATGACAAGGCAAACTTCTTAACTTCTTTGATATCAGTTTAACTCCACTCTAATTCTGTTTGAAGCTGAATGTTGATTCATGTTTTTTTCAAAGCTGAGTCTTTTTAAAGTTGTCTACCCTTGAACAGCCTACTGACATATCTGTCAGAGTCACATGAATGCAGATGGAATTCTCATTGAGCAGGCACGTTTAAATGGAAAGATCAGCATTGTTAAATGTTTGCAAGATCACTAGTAAGATGCTGTCTGCACTTAATATAAATATGTCCTCATCAAAGGAGTGGAAATTTAACAAGAGTAAACTAACCACTTGACTCACTTGAGCTCATAAGGACTGAATTTAGCACCATTGTCAGCTCAAGGTTTTCAACACAGTGTGATCAACTTCGTTTAACCAACTATTATCATCTTAGCTCATTAGAATTAATGGAGTTAGAGTCTGGGGGTTTTTTTTGTGCTGTCCATTCCATGTGAAAACAGCTACTACCTTGGAAATTGATATTTTCTCAATAATGGTTTTAACACACATGCCTAAAGCACAGACAACAAATTGTTTTGAGCTACACTAGCAAAAAACATTTTTTAAAAAAATGGTGACAAATATTTCTACAATTTGTCTTGTACAGCTAACACTTTGGCTTCTCTTTACATAAAAAATCCAACCAAATATGAAAGACTATCCATCATAATGTGATTTTGAAGTATAGTCTCTGAGTCTTATTTTGAAAACAAGAATCAAACTTGCCCAAGACAGAGAAGGTTGCACCATTGCAAGAGAGACATGCAATATATTCAGAAATCTTGATCAAAGACGTCTGTAGTAACATTAATCTCTGGACCCAAAACACAAAAAGATCATGATCAAATCCTCATTACCTTATTTACTGTACTAAGTAGTTCTAGAGGGATAGAAATGGAAATTTAACATCAATTATCAACACTTTAATTTTAACAGTTCTGAGTTTATCGTCAAAAAATGTGTTCCAGTTTCCTCATATAATTTTATTGTAGTTCAGCTGAAGAAGGTACCATCTAATACACTTCTTACTGAGGAAGAAGGATAGATTGTCATAAACAGTTAATTTTTAAACTGGAATACCTAGAGCTGAATAGGAAACAGTCTCTTATACCATATTCCAATATAAATATAGAGTTATAGTGTTTAAATATACCAAATATATGGCTAATGTACATAAATCCTACTCTTGCTTTCCCAACAGGGGTTGTCTGAGCCATCACAGTCTGAGACACCTGAGTTTAGAGGTCTGCATTGTATGGGGTATCCAAGGTAATATTTTGGTCAACGGAGATCTAGTCACCACTTAGTGGTGCAGTAGTTAATTAGGTTACCAAATTGCCCTAAACTAACACAACAAGACTCCATACAGAGCTCCATCATAGTGTAAGATTTGGATATATCCTTTGCCACATGTGGACTACCTAATCAAGTTCAATTAAGTTCAAATAGCAATTCAGCTTCTCAGATGTCAGAATCTGTTTTACTGTGATCTAAATAGTTCGGATAACAAAAAATATCACAGAATTACAGAGTGGTTGAGATTGGAAGGTGCTTCGTAGATCATCTAGTCCAACCCACCTGCTCAAACAGGGTAATCTAGAGCAGGTTGCCCAGAATCATGTCCAGCTTGGTTTTGAACATCTTCACAAATGGAAATTTCACAACTTATCATGGAAACACACTCTAGTGTTTGGGCATCCATACAGTATAAATCTTTTTCTTACATTTAAGTGAAATTTTCTGTGTTCTTAGTTGCGGTCACTGTCTCTTTTCCTATACACTGACAAGAGTCTGGCTGTCTCTTCTTCATTCTCTCTCATCAGGTGTCTGTATGCATTAATCTGATCTTCCTAAGAGATCTCATCTCCAGGCTGAATAGTCCCATTTTTTTTTCAGCTTCTTCTCATGTGAACGAGGCTTCAGGCCCTTGCTGCTTCTTGTGCTGAAGAGCCCAGAACTGAACACAGCACTCAAGATGTATCTCACGACTGCTGAGCAGAGGGGAAGGCTCACCTTCCTTGTCCTGCTGGCAATGCTTTTCAAAATACAGCCTAGTACACTGTTAGCCTTCTAAGCTGCAAGGGTACACTGTTGTCTTTTGGTCAGCTTGCTGTTTACCAGGTCTACGAGGTCTTTCTCTGAAGAGCTACTTTCCAGCTGGTCTTATATAGGTGCCTGGGATTATTATTCTCCAGGTGTAGGACTTTGTATTTTTCCTTGCTGAGCATCACGAGATTTCTGTCAGCTCAATTCTTCATTCTGTCAAGTTCCCTCAAAATGGCAGCAGGGCCTTTGCTGTATCAGCCTCTTCTCGCAGTTTTTTATCACCTGTGAACTCGCTGGGAGTTCATTCTGTCCCACTGTCCAGATCATTAATGAAGATGTCAAGCAGTATTGGTCCCAGTACCAATCCCTGGAGTACACTACAAGTTATTTGCTTCCAAGTGGACTTCATGGCACTTATCATAACCATCTGGACCCAGTTGTTGAGCCAGTTTTCAATCTACGTCACTGTTCGCCTATCTAACCTGTGATTTGTCATCTTGTCTATAAGGATGTTATTGGAGACAGGGTCAAAAACCAATGTAAAGGACACTTACTATTCTCCTGTTGTCCTCCAAGTTAATCATTTTTTTGTAAAATTTTGTTTAAACATGATTTCCCATTTGTAAATCCTTGCTGACTATGCCTAATTATCTTCATATCCTTTACGTGTTTGGAGATGGTTACAAGGATTAGCTGTTCCATGATGTTCCCAGGGACTGAGGGGAGGGTGACTAGTGTGTGGCTCCTCAAATCTTCCTTTTCACTCTTCTTGAAAAATATTTCACACTAAAACACTTGAATTTGCATGTCTTAATCTGTGTTTGAATTCCATTACATATATAAAAAAATGCAGGAAAATCTAGCCAAGCGCACAGGGAATCAATCTGGTTATACAGCCCCAAAACAGTATAGCCACTGTATTTAATTAAATAGGTTTTTATTACAAGGCACGGTTTATATTTAGTTGATATTTGTCTGGCATGAAAGCTATGAGGTAAAAATTGCTACCATACCCTATTGCCATATAAGATCATATAACCTGTTCCCAAATCCATATGAAATACTGTTTGGGAAGCAGACAAACTCTAATCATACTCATGCACAATGAAATCCCTAGGAAATTTTCAATTGCATGTCTTTGGGTCACCTGCCTAATAAACCCTTTCACTCTCTTATGGCTACCCCTAAAGCATAATGACTGCAAAAAAAAACATGAGAAAATTTATACAAAATTTAAATAAAAATAACAGACTCTTGTATCCTTCATTTGGTGTCTTGATTGAAGCTTTGTATTGCTGCTGTTTATATGTAAAACACATTTTCTCAGTAAACATTGAAGGGGCTTTTCTTTTTTTTAATGACTGCAAAAAAAAAAAAAAAAAGAAAAAGAAAAAAGAAAAAAAGGGAAAAGGAAAATTACTCATTTAATCTCTTTACTGCAGCATCTGACTAACAAACCACAAAATGTCACAGCTCTCACTGGCACCCCTGTGAAATTATACTCCTCCCTGGTATTGGTGCAGCTTGGAGATCACATCTTCATGGGATCTGAAGCACGTGATTGGTGCCCTCGGGTTTTATGGTCACTTACGTCTGCAGAGACTATTATCTGTCAAGTAACAATGCAGTTTAAGCTATTCTTTTTTCAATAAAATTGCAACCTTGGTCTTTAAACCAATTGTTAGCGTGCTGTATATTCTGCCTGCACCTTCCACAGTGGCAAGCACATTGTCCTGAGTATTTATACGCAGCTTTAGTGTTCTTTTCACAGCACAAACTGCCCAGCCTTTATTGAATTAGATGACCTCCTTAAATGAGCTAGGCCAAATTGCACCCTCAAATACACAACCAAAACTTCCATTGGTTGCAGTCTTAGAAGATTCAATGGGAGCTGATCTCAGATTTGTATCTGAGGGCAGAATGTGACCCACTGCATCCATTAACTGGACAGAGTCTGTATAGCTCTTTATCAACTTGGGGAGGAAAGACACAGATTAATGGACAGAGAATGAAAGAGTGAAAAAAACCAGGGTTCTTAAAGCTTTCTGATGAGCTGAGAGACCGAACACAACAACAGCTTGGAAAAAGATGCAGAAAAATGCTCAAATCTTTAAAGGACAGTAAAGTACTTCTCATTGTCAACACTTTGAAATATAAAAATAATGGATTTATTTTATTGTTATTATAATATCATTAAAATTACCTTTCTTTTGTTTCAACTGGGGGGATAGTTGCAGTGAGATTAGGGATTTTTTTTTTTTGCACAAAATATAAGGCTTTATCTCAGAATGGCTTGGATTGGAAGGGAGTTTAAAGATCATCTAGTTGATGTTGATCATCTAATTGGTTCTATTTATTTCAAGTAAAATAACCAGCATGTGCTGCAGTTATTAAATCTTGTAAGGGTTCATAACTAAAATTCAAAGATGAGTTTAACTGTTTCATATAAAATAAAAATATGTTAAACTTTGACCCAAGGTTTTGACAAAAAAATAGGTAGCTCAATAGATCCAGATTTCTGACAAATTGAGTCTGAGTTATATTCAGTAAAATATGGGATAGTTTGGAGCATTTCCTTGCAAGGAGGTTACCCTAATAAAACATTAAAGTAAAAACAGCACTTTTCATGCACTTTACTCTTCCGAAACACTTAGCACTGTAAAATCTAGACAACTGGTTACACTCATGAACCCAAACTGAAAATTCTGAAGGTGTTTGAGAGGGACATTCAGATAACCTGCTTAAACCTCAGATGTGCAATTTGTTTGGGGGACTGAAGTTAGATGGTTTGATGCCTCCTGGATCATCAGGGAGAGAAACGGGCATTTGTAGGAAAATCCTTCAAAAACTTCCCTCTCACCCCTTCTTGGGTCAAGACCTTAAACCAGCAAAGCTTGGAGCAATAAATTGACTTGTGCATTCGTATTATGACACAGTGAATTATTTCAGAGTCTTGACCTAAAAAACTAGTCCCTGCTCATCCCACTGGATAGCCAAAGAGGGAAAGCACAAAACCCAGCAAACTGGGGACACTATCAAAACCACAGAGTTTGGGTTTATGTCTTAAGCTCTGCTCTCTCAGGGTTCAATGTCCCCCACACTTTTACTGAGGTAGCACCTAAGGCTATATTTTCTCACAAAAGGGAGATGGAGCAGAAAGCAGTGAGGCTGAGCTTTGCTTCAGCGCCCACCACTGCACTAGGGGAGTGCTCAGGCAGGATAATCAACCCAGCAGCAAGGACGACGACCTCCCCTCTTTGCCAAAAAAAAGGTGGACCTGAAGAGGAGACTTAGTGGTCTTACAGTAGTTGCTGATTTTTAAATCCCTCCTGTCTTGTTTTCTATCTTTTATGCTACATTTCCATTAATGCAGAATGAAAGAAATGCCATGAAATTGCATATTCTGCAGGTGAAGATCTACGTTTTAAGCACTATAAAAGTTCCCAGGAAAACAGGCTAGTCCTGGTCCATATGACAATTTATCTCGAATTTTCTGTTGCTGAGATGCAGGGTTTTAGGAAGTTGCAGCACAACAATAGCACTGAACATCTACAGAAGCTGTACACTAGACATGAATATTCTTGTTTAGAAAGGGTAGTTGCATTGAGTTATCACAGATTTTAAAAGGGTTGCTTAGGTCATTAATGCCTTCTCAATAGACACATAGAATTATTCTCCATAAAAGGAAACACACAATGTTAAAAAATAATTAAATAAACTGTTTATTGCAGAATTATTGCAGAATGGAATTTCAGCCCATTATCCTTGAGAAAAAAAGTCATCCACTTTAATAGATGTTTCTGACAAGTATTTCATATCTATTTTTTATCCTTACTAATTAGAATAAAACATGTATCACATCCCATTATATTTAGGCCTTTCCCAACATTTGAATTTTAAGGAAATAAAGCATCATTACAACCTTAACAGCCTATCAAAAATAAAGCAATGTCAATTTAATTGTTTCTGTGGATTGTGCTCAAGGGGAAAAAAGAATCACTTAAAAACTTGTTATATGATGCATATGGCTCAAGGTTTGTATTTTCTGGTTTCAAACACAAACATGTTCACAAATATGTTCAAAAAGACATTCAAGTATTAAAGAATTTTCAATAGAATTACTGCCTTCTGTTTGTTTTCACACAAAATATGAGACTCTTTTCAAGTTAATGGATAAATTTGCTCATCTCTTTCTTTATTATCAGCCAAAGATAAATAAGTCTTTTTCACTCAATCTGCTGAGATAACTTGTGCCCATGCCGAAAGGTGATCTGTTCTAATCAACTTCGTGAAGTCTGATGGAATTACACTGAACATATTTCATACCTGACACAACTACAGAATGATACAGTTCAGGACAAACATTGGTGACCTGAATAATACATGACAGACAGATGACCGGGTGAGAAAAGTAATTTTTCACCTACATCACTTGAGTTTCTTTATTAAAGGCTGAGACATATTTGATGGAAAGAAGGCTGCTTTGCCAGCTAAAAGCTGGTGTGTTTTATTAATAGCTCAGTCAGTATTCCCTTGCCATTTTACTACTAGAAACATTATTTTGACAATAAAATACTACATGTATCTATTTTGCATGGAAAGTATCACAGAAAACACCACTGACACTGCTAATGAGGAAAAAATAAAGATTAAAGAAATTAAAGCCATTAATTATTTAGCTGTTAATCCTTAATAGCTGCACATATACTAAAATTAGTGTAAAAATTATCACAAAGGAAAAAAAGATTCTGGAAATAAAACAACTACATAATCACAGAATATAACAAATATCTGTCTGTAAATGGGTAGAAATTATCTTTCCCATGAGCTTGCAAGTAGATACAATACATTTAAGAAGAAATGTAATTTTAATCCAAGGCAAGTAAATTTGGCCTCAAAACTATGATTTTGTTTATGTGACTTAAATAGTGTTTTGTCAAAGAAGGTTAAATGTAGGACAAAAAATAATATCTTAGAAGTTGGCCCATGAAAAGGTAGACTGCCTCAAATATTTGTGTGTCTGTAACCATACCAAGTTTTACTCTTGGCTATATTTTTCCTCTGCAGACAGCAGCCAGGACAAATAGTTTTCTACAAATTCATAGTGTGTGACACCAGTGCTTCCAAAGGCTAGACAGAGAGCACACGATCACATTGTACTAATGATGCTTGTTTCATAAATGTATTATGTGGGGCCCTTCCACCCATCACTGCTGTCGCGAACTCTCAGAAATCTCTTTCCTATGCTCAAGAAAGCCTAAAACTTTAAATGAAATCTCAAAATCTTCTTGTGGTGGTGTTCTACTTTCTGTAACAGAAAAACACACCCTATATATTTAAACTGCATTTCTTCAGTTATTTCTTTTATGGTAGCTTTTTGAAGCTAATTGAATGTGCAGGTCATACTGAAAATAGTCTAGAAGCTGCTGTAAGTTTAAATGTGAGTACAAAACTGACCATAGACCTAGCGACCAAATATCACTATATAGTCATAAATTTTCAGGTAAAAGAATAAGAACTTGTTCTTATACAGGAAAATGCACAAAAATGTGACCGGAAGGAAATAAAACTAAGTATGCAGTGTATGATATAGGGCATGTTTAGCTAACACTGGAAGTGCTACATAATTTTACATTTATGTACAATTTTAAAGGTATAATGTTTAGTCAAATTTACAATCAGACAAGTTAGACAAATTATAAAGGAGATGTCTGTGGGTTCCTCTAGGAATCAAAGGTGTTTGGTTTCAACTCCTCATGTCCAAACATGGGTAAAAAAACCCAAAACTTTCCAAGTGATCTTTGGAGGCAATTTTTTTCATCCTGTAAAAACTGAGATTATTTGTAAAGCAGAAATATCTGACTTCCTGTGAAGCAGGCAAGTTATATTACAGTACTAATGCCATTAATATTAAGTTAAAAATTAATATTAAATTTAAAATTACTGGGAGAGGTTTGGGGGCCAAGCAGAAAGAACCCTCACATCAAACCAGGCCCAGGGTGTCTTGTGGACAGTCCTAGCATAAAATACAGTTTTCCAAGGGCATGTAGGGATAGGACAAGGGGAAATGGATTTAAACTGAATGAGAATAGATTCAAATTAGATATTAAGAAGAAATTCTTTACTTGGAGGGTGATGAGAAACTGGAACAGGTTGCCTAGAGAAGCTGTGAATGCCAGATTCCCCCAGTGTTCACCACCAGGTTCAATGGAGACCTGAGAAACTCAGTGTAGTGGAGGGTTCCCTACCCATGACAAGGGGACTTGAAACTAGATAATCTTCAAGATCCCTTCCAGTCCAAACCATTCGAAGACTCTATGATGTGAAAGCATAGCTAAAATAATAAAATATATACATAGACAAGCATAATAAAACATGCTGATTGTTTGTATTTTCAATATTTGTTAGGTGCCTTTGTGTTCTGGTTGGTTTATACAAATATCCACTGGGTTTGTGGACATCTCTTTCTTTCTACTATTTTCACATTGGCATATGCTGGTCACGATTTAGTAGTTGAAAAAATGCTTGACACCAGAAAACCAGAATGAAGGTTCCTTCCACCTCCCATTAAACATGGTGCTGTGCTATTCTCAATGTAATCCTTAATCTATTACATTCTCTGTTTTATGGCCATTAGCTGCAAAGCTATACCTGCGCTATCATATTCCCATCACATACTATCAATATTCCCAGCATTTTACCATGCAGGTTATAGTCCCTAGCTGCTATACAAGGAACAGTCCCTACTCCTTGTTCAGATGATGGGATTCAGCCCAACACCTGTAGAGGTTTCAAGTGTTTGTATGTAACAAAACTTCATTTGTATTACCAAAGATTCATTTCTTTTGACTTTGTATCAGGAGCAAGAATAATATTACTCCTATATAAAAAAAGGTTATTGCAATTAAAACTTTTCAGCTGGAGGTGGGAAAGAAAAAAAAAATTTAAAAAACCCACAAAACAAACACTTTGTGCTCTTTCCTCCTGTTAACCAGGAGGTTGTACAGTCTGTTACCATGTAGTTAGAAGTTTGAGGACTTGTCTTCACCAAGTGTTGAGATCTTAGGAGTATTACACTTCACAAGTAGGCTTAACTGACTCCAACCCAGAACAGTGGCTGAACCTCATTTCTCAAGATACTTCAACGCTTTTTTTGTTTGTATGAGAGTTTAAAGCTGTTAAACAGCAGCAGTAAAGAGCTTCATCATAAAATTTCACTTCATGGCAGAGCTAAGCTTATTTACCAGGTTACTAGTCCTTTTTTTT
>VWZG01006043.1:3201-15054 GCA_013396735.1 Grallaria varia | reverse complement strand
CAAACAAACAAACAAACAAAAAGAAAAGAAACACCATGGAGATTATGGTTTAAGAAACATTTGTATTTTATCTGCATGGAATACATACGTGGAAGCACATACATAGTGCAATACCAGTGGCAGTATTCTTGGCTAGGTATTAATCAAATTCAAGGAACATCAATCTTCTATATACCCAAGAGATTACATAGAAAAAGTGGAACATACAAACAGCAAATTAATCAGTGGGGGGCCTGGGGGCCTATAACTCACTCCAGCTGACATTTGTTAGGTAAGGGAATGCACAGAACCAACACTGTCATCACACACATCCCCTGCAGCTCTGCCTACAGTGTGCACTGGTAAATTGGTAAACTGTTATACAGATTATAGATTCAACTTCTAGGGACTATTGCTATGACAACATTCACAATACAATTCTAGAATTACCTCCACACATTCATTTGGAAAAACATATATATTTGTTGGCAATCAGAATGAGACCAAAAGGTCCCCAGTACCTGAAGGGACCCTACAAGGAAGCATGATAGGGACTTTTTGTAAGGGCATGTTGTGATAACAGGGGCTTTAAACTGAAAGTGGTTATGTTTAGATGTAGTTTCTTATAAGTAAGGATGTCAGAATCTTGGCATTTTACAAGTTAAAAGTACTAGGGCTGGGTGTTGTTGGTTTTTTAGTACTATTATTCTGTAAATAAAGTAAAGGTACCTATGATGGTCTTATAGTTAGACAGACAAGGAGAATTATCCTATTCAAAATCTAGAAAAGAGATAATGAAGTGTAAAATTATGATCTTTCTGAAATAGTCTTACCAACCAATGTGAGTTTGACATGAACGGATCTCCACTAGATAAGTAGAATCTTAAATAATATTTAATTCAATTAACTTTTTTCTTCTGGTGTATTCCCTATTACACTGTAGAAATATCATTCTGCTAGATAAGCTATTTACTGTTCAAGATTTAGGTAATTCAAATACTGAATTCTCAAAAGAAAATTATGAAGTCCTTTTATGTATATTAACTTTCTAGCATTTATTCAATCTCTCCTATTAGAACTACTTCTACAAAAGATGTAAAATTATAGGAGTGGAGCACACATAGACATGAGAACAAAACAGAAACCACTCCAGCATTTAAATGGTTCAGAAAAGCTAGGCTACTGCTTTCTTCATCACGTATACTTCTCTTTCCATGTTAACTAATTGCCCTGAACAACTTTGCTACTGGTAAATGTTTATTTCATAGTGGTAGCTCCAGAACATACTTCTTGCAGTATATACAAATTTAAAATCCCTGCTTTCTCGTTAATAGCTCCTGAATTCTTTTTTTTTTTTTTTTCTTTTTTTGTTCTCCCACGAAAATGCATTGCCAGTCCCTTTCATGCATAACCCATAAATAAGAATGTCGTCTTGGGAGTTCAACAAATATTACTGTGGTAGTTTAAATTTCAGGCCTTCAGGTCTTGGTGAGGTTTGTTGTTTTTAGGCCTTCCCTAGAAACCGGGGTCTAAAACTAAGGAAGTATTCCATCCTATTCCCTTAGGTAATCAGGTGTATATAAGTACATGAGAGGGAGGTTCTTCCTCTCTTCTCTTCTCTGTCCCTGCGGGACCGGCTCAGAGACAGCAGCACTCAGTGTCTGGGCCTCGCTTGTCCCCGTGGGCTGGGGCCGATCCGAGAGCTCTGTCTGGGCCCGTGATGGAGGTGAAGGAATCTGCTGTTCTTAAGGGAAGTTGGTGAGATTTTATTGTCTTAGGTTTTTTGTTGAGCTAATCCCTAAATTTTGATTGGGGGTATCTGTTTTGGTTTCGCCCTCTTTGTCCTTTCTCCCTTTTCCCTTTTTCCCCTTTTCCCTTTTGGGATTGGTTGGGATTGTTCGGGATTCCTGTTCATATGTACATAGTGTTTAATTGTATTTAATTGTATATATATAAATAGATTCTTTGCTATAATTTTCTTTTGCTACAGTTTTTTTTTTCCCTTTGGCTTTCCAGTGGGGGGGGAGTTTGTTGGGCTGGTGTTTGGGTTTGGCTGGGAGCCAACCTAAACTGATACAATTATTAAATTTTAGCCTAAGACAAAAGCTTCATAAATATAATCTAGATAATTTTCATAGTCCTTGCATTTTTCAGCGTGAGAAAACAACTGAGTCTGTCTCTGCCTTTCTCTTTAAATACACTTTCAGCCTGTCACGTTATTGTTCATGCTTATACAGTAATTTTGGTACTTAAATGTTTTGCTAGGTTTAAACCCTCAACCAGAATTCAAACAAGGGTATAATGTGATCATAGTGTAATCCTCAGACCTCTAGCTAAATCTTCAGGCATCTAATTCTGTATTAAAAGGGGGCTAAACCCATCCAGTCTTCTTTTTTATTCCGCAAACCCACAGTCTTCACATATATCTCTTTAGTAAGAGTTGTTGTTCTCCACAAATTGAGTCTACACCTAAATTTCCCTCAGAAGCTCAGTCTGGAAGGGATCCTGTTGAATCCAGCATGCTGTACACAATGCTTAAATTGCTTTACCACTTCAAAGAACTGCTGTTTCTGTCTTCCATTTCCTAAGAGTTTGCCTCAGCTGGTAGACATTCAGGCTCAGTGGGATAGCTGACTGACAGCACTGCAGAGATGGGACACCTGACACCAGCTGATCCAAGGGATATCCCATGCCATATGACATCATGTTCAGCATAAAAAGCCAGATGAAGAAGGAAGGGGGGAGTAATGGCATCTGTCTTCCCAAGTACCCATTACGTGTGATGCAGCCCTGCTTTCCTGGGGCTGTCTCAACACCTGTCTGCCCATGGGAAGTGGTGAATGAATTCCTTGCTTTGCTTTGCTTTATTTTGCTTGTGTACATGGCTTTTGCTTTTCCTATTAAACTGTGTTTATCTCAACTCACAGTTTTTCTCTTTTACTCTTCTGATTCTTTCCCCCATTCCACCAGAGGCAGTCAATGAGCAGCTGTGCCAGGATTAGTTGCCAGCTGAGCTTAAACCAGGACATTCATTTTGTATACAAGTGATAATTAAGCTAAAAGGTAACTGAAAAGACATACAAGACTGGTATTTCCACCAACAGTACGGCCTATGAACCTGTGTGCTCTGTGGGAAACTGTATCTAGATTTCTGTGCCCCCTCCCAAGACTGTTGATGGAGTCTATGAAGTGCTTGGGAGTTCAATATGGTGTTTCTTGCTAAATGGGTAATAGAGTGGCAACAGAGACCTTAAAGGCTCCAGAAAAGATGGAGCCCTCTGTGAGGACAGTTTATTGGATGTGTCAGACTGCACACCTGCTCGGTTACAGTTTAAGATAAATGTTTTTAAACTAAAAGCATCAATTATTTATGTTTGATAGTAAATGGTATCAGGAGGGAAGGTAAGGTGTTTGGCAGGAAAGATCACTCTGCACAGGTCCAGAAACTGCAGTGATGTCTTATAGGTGCCAGAAAGGGAAAACACAAGATACCACTGTTCTGCGGCAAGAGCTGGAATCTTGTTGAATGGGTTTTTTCTGCTTCAGAGAGCTGTCACACAGCAAATGTTCTTCCAGGTGCCCAGCAGACATTGCCACATGGATATTAGTAAACTAAGCAGAACAAGGAACCATTCCCTGTCCCTGAGGCAAGGTGGCATGGCACAGCCATAGCATAGCATAGCACATATAGCATAGCATAGCACAGCATAGCACTTGGCTAAATGCCTTTTCCAAGCCTTATATGGTGCATTTCTGGCAAGGAGACCTGGTTGTTACTGTTTATCAGTTCAGAATCTCTGGAAAAAAGTCTGCAGCTGACTCTAAGATTGTATGATATATACACTGAAGATCTGCAATGTCACACAAAAATATGTGGAGGATTTAAAGCCTGCTGGGATAGTGCTAAGGGACTAAACAGAGCAGAGGGACCCAAACATTGAGCAGTGTTGTCCATAAGGTGTTCTGGGAGTGTTTCTTGGTGTCTAATCTCTTCAGTTTTACTCAGATAAAGTTTGTACTAGTGATGACACTAAAAATTCAGCAACCTGTAACAATCACAAGTTAATGCAAAAGACCATCCTCTGAGCACTTTATTTTAGTTTGGTTTTGGTTTTGTTTTTTGTGGTGGTGGTTGGTTTGTTTGTTTGTTCTTGTTCTGTTTTGTTGTGATTTTTTTAACACAGACAATCAGCAAGAATTTAGTTGAAATCACAAGAAAAAAACTGATGAGAGCTGCCTTATTTCAACTAGAAAGAAAAGAAAATTCTTATGCCAAAGTGAATACAATTCTTGCTGATCTAGCAAATTTTTCAAAGTCAAAGACTCAGTACCATTCACCAGGTACAGCCAGAAGGATAGATTGGATCCACAGATGTAGCTACTGCAGGCATCAGTGTGCAGGCCTTTTCTCATGGTGTCTAAGCCCATAGTTCTTAATCAATAATGGTCCATAATGCAAAGAGGTCCCACTGCTTCCCTTTCTTCTTTTGATCATACCCTCAACTTTGCACTCTTTTTTTTGCACACTCTGTGTGTGAAAAGTTTTGTCTGGTTTACAGACTCTACCCTACCTTCTACAGTTTTGGTAAACCTAGTCCATATAAATCCATGCAGCAGTGAAACTAAAGTAAGGTGCAAAAGTTGTGAGTTCCATCTGGATTTAGGGTAACTGAGGGGATTAACTGGATGTGCCCTTCACTACAAACCAAATAGAGAGAATCGAATATATCTTCTTTCCTGGTTCTAACAACCAATGTTTGAAAAGACAGTAGATCTTCTGAGTTTCCAAAGCTTTTGGGACTGAGATAAGTTCAAATAAAGCTCTTCAAACAGAGATCTACAGCTCTAATATGTTGATTCATCACATGCTAAGCTGGCAACTGCAGTAGAAAAGGCCTTTGATTTTAGTTACTCTGTTAGGTATTTTGGCAAATAGGAATTCTGTTGACACATAGTATCATTATTAGCTTTTTACACCCCCTTACAGGTTCATCCTTGTTTTTCAAATCTTAATGCACAGTTTCTGCAGATTCTAAGAGCATTCTTTGTCACTAATCAGGTCTTTATCACCAATTGCTTTCCCTCTGCAGTAACTGTCCTTGGAATTTGAAAAATTAAGTCTTTGCATTATCTTAGCTTAAAGTAGCATGCAACATTATTTCCTTTTTATTTAACATTCCCAAAAGACTTCTCAGTATTAACTTCCTGCTTCAGACTTCATAGAATATCTTCGTCTAACATCTCTCTGCTTTATCTCAGCTTGTTTTTCAACATAAGGGAGTAACATATATTTCAAAAACAGTTTGGCCCTATTAACTAGAATGGCTTCCTTTTCAGCTGGGCAACAACATATCTATTCTGAGTTATTCTTGACATTTCTCTAATGCTCTCTCATAAGTTATAACATTTGTTTTCTTTTGTCTATATTCACAAACAGTTCCTGTAGACTGAGTGTCCTTTGTACTTTTTTCCTCCTCTAACAAGAAACTATTCATTTCATTTTCATTTTCATTTACTTCATTAAGCACAACTAGTGTTGGCATTTAAAGCACTAGCATACAGCAACAATTAATTATAAACAGTCAAGCTGCTTTGCCAAAGGACAGGAATTGCTCAATTAAATCAGAGGAATAGGCAATGAGGGCAACTAGTACTACATAAGCAGGTCATCTGTACTATTTCTTGAAATCACTTGTATTAAATCAGACTTTTAGCATTTTGGAACCAGCTGGTTTAGGGTCTAGAGAGTAAGCCATATGAGGAGCAGCTGAGGCATCTCAGGTTGCTTAGCCTGCAGAAAAGGAGGCCCAGAGGAGACCTTATCACTCTCTGCAAATACCTGAGTGGAGGTTGTAGAAAGATGGGGATCGACCTCTTCTTCCAGACAAGTGACAGGATGAGAGGACATAGCCTCAAGCTGCACCAGGGGAAGTTCAGGTTGGACATCAGGAAAAATGTTTTCACTGAAAGGATAGTTAAGCACTGGCTGCCCAGGGAGGTGATGGAGTCACCATCCCGGGAGGTGTTCAAGAAATGACTGGACTTGGTGCTTAGTGCTATAGCTTGGTTGATATGGTAGCGTTTGAACAAACGTTTGACTTGTTCATCTTGGAGGTCTTTCCAAACACTGATTTGATGATTCTATTTGGCCTTCCACCTTTTTTGCTATTGCCTAAATGAACATGAAGATACTACATTATACCCAGCACTCCTACAATCCTTACCAATAGCTGGGTGCTTAGAAATGCATCACATGTCCCAAAAGCCAAAAAAAGTCATTTCCATTTAATAAATACTGATATGAGCTGTAGTTTTTCACAGAGGCCATACATACCCTCTTTCAAATCATCCCTACACCTCATCTTCTTCATTCTTTACTATTCCAGATCTATCACGATGTTGAACCCTGATCTGGTCCCATTTCTTCTCTCCATCTTTCCTATCTATTTACAGCAGTAACTTCTTGCCACTGCATGAATAAACTTAATTCCTCCCACAGGAAAGAACAGTTTTTGGGAATTTCACAACTGCTCTGCCATTTACCAGTAAGACTGTGAAAACCTACCATTTATCTAGGTCTATTCTTTTGTTGTTTCTTACTTCTCATGAACTGTCACTGTTTTGCTCCATTATCACTGAGATTTAGATCTAGGAGCAATTCCTCTCCTGACACAAATGACACTTAAATGCAATGTAATGAAGCATAATATAGAAAGTTAAAACCAGGATCTGGAAGGCAGTGACTATATTTGACACAGGTACACCAATGTTCCTTATTTCCACTCATTTCATCCAAAATTTGAAATCCAACTTTATGGATTGGTGGTTCTGCTTGAGCAGGAGGGTTGAAACAAATTATCTCCTGCGGTCCCTTTCAACTTCAACTATTCTGTGATTCTGTGATATACCTGTTTGTTAACTCCCGGTTTATGTGGCTTGTCCATATTAAAAGGAAAAAAAAAAAACAAAACAAAAACCAAAACCAGAAAAACAAAAACAAACAAAAAACTCCCAAAAAACCCCACATTGTCTTATAGAAAAGAAAAAGCAGTGAAAGACAATGGTCTAGATGAGACAGGATGATAATAAATTGAGGGGTCTGGAACTCCAAAGCAAACAATACTGCACAATAAATTTATTGACCAGAGATGTGTTTTACTGTAGTTTGCACTCTGTTGACAATAAATAGCTGGTGAGACAGATTTTTTTAAGTCTTGAGTGAGGTTTCTGTTCAGCATGTGAGCTGCCTATTGCAAGTGATTGCTGCATTGGAAAGCTCTCTCAAAGTGATTCCATTCTTCCAAAATCTACTTTTAGGCTTTATGGGAATTTGAACTTGTATCCATCCAGTACAATCAATACCAGTGGGATCTCCCACAAAGCTGCCAAAATGTGCTTTCTGCTGTGGTAAATTCTAAGAAGAAAACAGCAAAAGGGATTTAAACTAACGCTACTGTGGGAAAGGAGCGAGAGTTCAAAATTGTAATCAGTATGTTGATTTGTTAAAGCATTTATAAGAGAGTGGTTCCTCCAGCTGGTTCCTCTTCTATCTCTCCAATCAAATTTTAACTAAACTTGAGATAAGTAGTAATTTAGATTCATTATTAACAAAATATAATCTGAGATATATGTAAATGCTGATATTTTCTGTGTCGTTCCTACAAAATCTGTAAAATAAAACAATGAAAACTGCAGAACTTTAAATGTCTTCATAAGTGTAAGAGCTTCAGGTTAAAAAAATCAGAATTGTGATTTTACTGCTTGAAACTATTTTAACATGCTGTTTCTCCTATACATAGGGACAGGGTGGTTTTCTTTCTTCCTTTTTTTTTAACCAGATTATTTATTTTCATTGTTTCTTCAGAGTACAAGGAAGATATAATTTATTATGTTCTGGCAAAATGCAATCAGTCTTTTCAGATAAGTGGCTTATACATGGGGGAAAAAAAAAAAAAAAAAAAAAAAAAGGCGAGAATGAAGAAAAAAGCCTACAAGGACAGGGAAAGGGAATGTATGCTAAGTGGCCTTGCATCACACAAGAGATAGAGGAAATCTCTAAAGTCTGCAGAGTGATTCTTCAGAGGAGTAATAAAGCAAACAAGAGTGGAGTGCACAAATGGTGTGAGTAGATACAAATAAAGAGAAATTAATGAAATGTTCTTCTAAAAGAGACTGAATTGCAAGTGCTATTCATATTTGTATTTACCTCTCAAGAGAGCATACTGAAAAGGAAAAGTAACAGTAGGGAAACAGAGGGTAATATAAGAACTCAAGTTGTTATATTGTCTGTTCAGATGGTTAAGAGAAAAGTCTGCGTAGGCAAAAATGTGAAGTTGGCCTACTCTAGAGGTGGCAAAATTCTGAACACAGATGAAATTACTCTGAGCCTTAATTAGGGCAATTACAGCGAAGACTTCTGAAACATTGCAAAATGTTTCAAAGTACTTACACTCATTTTCGAACAAACAACTATGCACTGCCTATTACAAAGACATAAAAAAAGATTGCAGTCTATAGATACATATAAAATACATACTCCTGCCTTCAGATGCACCACGTTTCTATGAGTCACCCTTTTAAAAAATACAGTTGCCGTTTTTGCGGGTAAGAGGGATGTGACATCTTAAAGAGAGGATACAGACTATCAATCCCAAGATTACATGTATTTGCTGTCTCATTTGATGTCAAGTCTCAAGCAGGCAAAAAGGAAGAGAGTAGGTGCCTGAATACTTACCTTCATCCCATACACCTCATACCTTAACATTTGAAGACAGACTTGGGCTATATCCTGCCCTTACTAATGTCTAGTAGTCTGTGCTATATCACCCTGTCAATACTGGGGAAAAAAAGTCACACAAGTTTTCATCTGGAAAAGTCTCCAGCACCATCAGATTTATAAGAAGGGGTATTTCGTGCATGTGAGAACACACTGACTATAGGGATAAGTAGTAAAAGAGTAAGGAATGATCCTAAGGAAAGTTGCATCAGCTGAATTGTATCCACAATAGATCCCTGTAGGCAAGGTTTGTCTTGGAGAAAGTCAGCCCAACCCAGAGCCAGGGAGCAAGCTAACATTTAAGCACTGAGGGCAGTCATGTGTCCATTCCCTGACTGCTCCTTATGTAGTAACACACCATCCTCTATCTAAGGCAAACCAAAGAGGCAACCACTTGCCTTAACAGCCTGTACACAACGACCTCTTTAATGTTTCAGTCATGCCGTATCACAGTGCCATTCTCTCCTCTTAAAATCATAGTTCCACAACAGTTTTCCCCAGGTTTTTCCTAGTATTAAACCATGTGTTTCTCCTTCATTTCAGTGCACAACAATTTACAAGTCCATTTGTTACAGACCTGTATGACTTCAATAAATGTGTAGCTAGTAGAAAGGAAGACCAGAGGATCTATACTTGGAGATACTGAAAAGTAAGATGATACAAACTAGAGGAAGCTGAAGAACTGGATCTCTACGCTACTCCCATCAGAGCAGAGTAGTATTACAGTGGCTTTGAAAAATTCAAGTGTTAAGGTGTAGCTGAAATATAAAACTCTTTCCTATCTGATAGAACGAAAGTGTAGAAACAGGCTTTGTTTTTATGAGCTTCATCTAGAATTTAAAATGGACACAAATGTTCCAACACAGGACAGTACTAAAGTAATCTACAAGCAGAGCATCCTTACTTAAAGAAATAAAGTGGGATACACTGTAAAGAGAGTCGTGGGCTTAATAAGTCAATCTGATCAATATTAGAGGCATTTTGTTTTATTTATTGATTTATTCATAGAAAAGGGCTTTTTAAGTTTTATCTGTAATTCATTAATATCCTTGAAAAAACTAAAATTCAACATCAAGTATTTTATGCAACACAACATTTTCTCTGAATTAATATGTATTTATGTATGCAGTGCAAAGGATGGTTGTCTCCACTCTTTTCAGTTCCAGTTCCCTATAACACATGATTAATGATTTAAAGTACTGACCAAGGCTCAGAATCTATTTTATAAATTCATCTTGAATGTTTTGCCATAATGGTCTTTATATTCCAAGCACTCAATAACAACAACAACAAAAAAAAAAAAAAAAAAAAAAAAAAAAAAAAAAAAAAAAAAAAAAAAGATGAATTATTACCAATTTTTATAAAGATAAAGAGCTTGCAGAATTATTTTTTTCATGAGATATGACTGAATCTGTAGCCAGAGTTATTCATTTCACTGTAGAACGTAAGCAAAGATTTCAATGTTATTTACAACAAGGATCCTATGATCTTCAAATAGTTTATTCTTTTTATATAAAAGTATGCCTAGGTTTAGTGTTTTTAAGATTGACAATGATATTCCTTTTCTTTTTGTTTTACTTTTTTCTCTGCTTTGTCTACTAAATTGATGTTTGACCAGGTATCTTTGTTAATCTGTTTAATATTTGCTCACAGTATATATAAAATCAAGGTTCTAACTTGAAAAGACAGATTAATTTCACAATGTGTTAAAAATATCATGGATTTTACTACCTGACAATAGAAAACATGAAAGAAAAGAAATTCAATTACATCTCCATCCCAGATGAAAATTGGGGGAGGGGAAAAGAATATGATACCCATTATTAAACAGATTTCATCACTACAGATTTAATGAAAGATGCACCACATTGAACCCTAGCATTTCATTACTTACAAAAAAACCCCATGTGCTTCCATGAGGAAAATCAATGGGACTGAGACAGCCATTAATGCTGCAGCTTTTAAATGTCTAGAGGAACAAAATTACTTGTATTTATTTCAGATATATCTATATATTCACATAATAATGGTTTCTATCAATATTGTATGAATCCGTACTTAAAAAGAATTCATTTCCCAAAATGATAAGAGCAGTAGTTATTTTCTATCAAGAGTGAAAATATAAAAGAGAAATATATATTGCTAAAAATACCTTTTTTTTTTTTGGCTGCAAAGCATCTTTCTTGAACAGAAAACTCAGTTAAGGATATCTGGGTGATAGGGGCTGGATTTGTTATCTTTATTGTGATGCAACTCTTTGTTCTCTTTTTATACAAGTGAGTATGCAGAACACACAGGTAGAAACTGTGTTTTTCTGTACTCTTACACAGAATATTTGGTAAAATTCTTCTTATTTTAAAGAAATCACTTTCCACCTGAGAGACTTGAAACAGATCTTGTGCTCTATCTTCTGTAGTAAATGAAAAGTCCATGCTAAGTTTACAGAGACAAATTTTTAGGATGTTAGAAAAAATGTGTTAAATATTATACCAGCTAAAGCTCATGCCATGGAAACAATATACGACTAAAACGTTGATGCTTAACAGAAATAAAATGCATTTATCAAGGGCAAGTAAATAACAGATACTCAAAGAGGTAACAGTAAGGCTATCCATAACTTATAACACTAATGGGGAGATATTTAATCTCTTTGCCTCTGTGCATGACATATCCAGTCTGAATATTATCAGATATAACTACCATATTGATTGACAAAAAAGTAAAATACCACTAAACAAAAATAAAAAAGCCAACTAAAAGATCTGAAATGGCAACAGGATAAAAACAAGAACTATAAAATGTTTAAATTTAATCTTGGGACTTTCCAAACATCAATATACTGAACTATGGCATAATATTAGATTAGGCTGGATTGCATTGATTGTGATTTAAAAAAAATTAAGAATTAAACTTTTATAGAGGAATGGTAACCATCATAATTTTATGCAGTTTTGGTAGAATATTAATATATAAAAATTCCTGAATTTGTGAAAACCCCTGTGAAGTTGAGATGTGGAAATCAGATTGCAGGGTAGTGCCTGTAGTGGCCATTATGTAGTGTAATGTATTTATGGCATTTCATATCTAGAGAAATATAT
>VWZG01006042.1:39287-71595 GCA_013396735.1 Grallaria varia | reverse complement strand
GCTCCCCGGAGGCGCTGAGACCCTCCAGCCCGCTCCTTCGGCGCCGAGCCTCGGGCCAGCAGCGCTGGGCATGCGGCAGCGCGGTGGGCTCGGTGGGGCCGCCGGGCGGCGGGGGGGCGGCGNGGCTCCCCGCCCTGTAGGTCACGGCGGTGCGGGTGGCAGGGAGCGCTGTCCCCGGGCTGTGGATCACCCGGGCCCCCAGACGGGGCTGGTTCTCGAGAGGTGTGTGTCTCCGCCGCGCCGGCTGTAGTGCTGCCGTGCTCCCTTGTATGGACCTCGGCGGGTTTTTTTATTTTCCTGGTTTTGCCTGTGAATCACCGGGACTCCCGTTCCTGGGTGGAGGCTCTCCAGAGCAGACGGCGCTTCCCTGTTTTCCGGTCAGATTAGTCGGATTCCCCCCTTGCCCCCTCCCGCCCGGTCTCTCTAAATAGTCATGAGTTCATATTTATTTCTCTCTTACGTTAGGTAACGTTGACTTCCTTCGATTGCCGTGCTTGTTTTCTTGCTTACCTTAAAAGCACAAACTAAACCATATGTCCTCTTAGTCGCTGGAGTGACTGATCAGGGGTTTATTAGTGCTCACAGGTGCCAACTGTGCCTTTGATTCATTTTTATTTGTTGGTGTTTCATTGGATCTTGCAAACGTAATATTGTATTGAGACCGAATTTTGTGAAGGTTGGTTTGGTTTCTGTGTGTGCTGAGCTTCCTCTGTAGCCACGAGGAGCTGGAATACACAAGATGTTCAGGGAGGAGCAGCAGCCGGGAGGGAGAGCACAGAGATTAAGTAATTTGCCTGCTATTCCAGTTAGAGTATCAAAACAGGGAGTGGAGCCCTTTGTTTTTGGACCTGTACCTCTTTCCTAATTTTTTTCATCCTAGTGTTTCTGAATTGTTCATAAGTCACTCCATCCACCAGCCTTCTTTGAGGTATTTCTTACTTTCTATGAAAGTAAAGTACTGAAAAAGAGAAAACTGTCAGTGAAATCTGTATTTCCTTTGAGGCTAAATTATAGGCTTTTTCATTTATGAAATACTCGAGGTTTGTCCAAATAATATGTTTGTTAGTGAGCAGCAGGTAAAGGTAAAGCAGCAGAATCAGCTCTGTGGAGAGGCCTTTTCTGCATTTTACTTTTCCTGAAATGCAATTAATTTTTCTACTTAAAGGTAAAGGTCAAATTGTTGTCTTAATTTTTTTTTAATTTCTTTTTTTAAAATACCATTTCCTCTTTGCTATGTGGACTATGCATGTACCTGACAAAGATGGGAGATCAAAGTATAACTTCCATGACACCGATAAAATGCTTCATTCTTGGAATGAAAAACTGATGGAACAAAGTGCAGGACATAGTATTAGAGTGGTTTGTGTTTTTTTAAAATTCTGTTTTCTTAAAAGGCTGCATCAGCTGTGCTAACTGCAGCACTGCCAGGAAAAGTGTTTATGGTGTTTTAATGTTGGACTCATAGAACATGAATGAGATATAACCAAAACCAACATATGAAGTTACAATATTTAGGCCAAAGCATGTATACATGGGGTGTTATCTGAAGTTTATCAAACTGTCCAAATCCTGTTATTGAAAACACACTGAACTCCAGGAAACAAAACTGCTTCTTTTTACTATATCTTTGCCCATATAATAAGAAACAATGTATTTGGATTACTTTATTGATAGATCTTTTATACTGAAACTTTAAGGCCTCACTGGAAACCTTTTCTGGTTTCACTGGGGTCACACTTGCTGCGAAAACTTCCTCCTGAGTGCAATAATGTGTGCAGGTGGGTTTGCATGCAGATTCTTAGTCTGCAGCATGTCCTGTGTCATAACCTGTATCAGCAGCAGGAACCAGCTGGAAAGCTCCAAGGACTTTGGTTTCTCCTCCTGCCTTTGAATAACTTCCCAGTGGATGACAACGAGACTTTTGTCTTGAACCTTCACTGTCATTCCAGGTGAATTTTATAGCCTACATGAAGACAAACCTGTGACTTTATTTTGCAGGGTTAAAAGTTATGAGTTGTGTTTAAAAAACAATCCAGCCGTATTGTGGATGTCCCTCTCCTGTGCCATGACAGGTTGCTTTGCTTCCCTGTGTTGGAACTGGCAGTTGGTGCTGGGCTCCATTCTGGGCCGTGGCAGTTTCTGCAGTTGGCTGTAACACTTGCTCTGATCCATAGGAGTTGTAAACCTGTGAAGAATTCAATGGCCCTGTCATAAAATGATTAGTAACTGGTTTCAGAATTATGTCACAGTTCTTTGCCTAATAAAAATGGTTGCTTCTTTGACCACAGGGAAGCAGGTTTTTGTGTGTTGCCCTGAGCTTGTTATAGGAAAGATGGAATCCACAATAAAATAAGGACAATGCCTGTAGTTGTGCTGAACTTTGCAGAATATTTCATGGAATATACCCATAATTAACTCCCCTTTTGCGAAGGAAGCTGGAATGCCAGATGTAGTGATGGGCAGGTTCTCGCAAGACTGGGTTGGATTCCTTGTACAAAAATGCTCCAGTTTGTGGAACTGCTGTGGAAGTTTTCCAGGCTGGGGAACTGTCAGGTTCCCAGGGCCTCAGTTGAGATGAATGATGCCACTCTTTTCAAGTGTGGCTTCGTAGTGTTTGCAGATGAAGGCATGCATTGATGATATGTTCTATATTCCTCTTGTGTTTTTAATATTATAGTTCTGATCTAACATAGTAACTTTTTTATCCAACAGTAAGGAGAGGAGGTAAAGGAAATCAGGCTTTAACTGTTCCCTTTGTAGGATTCATAGCCATTATTGCAGGAAATCTGAAAAACAAGATGTTGAGGATGCTTCTAGCTAAAAATACTTTGACCAACTTAGATTTAATTTATTCTGTGAGTGGAGAAGGAGGACACTGATATGTATTGTGATAGTTCTGAATTTAAGGTTTCACTTTATACTGGAGGTGAGAGCTGGAGCCAGGTATGCCGGCAAGGTATTCATAGACCGAAGTGCCAAAATTGTCTTGGGCCTTGGCGGGTTTACTCAAGTGCAGCAGGTTAAGATGACTTCCACTGCTAGTGTGCCTGAAGTGAGGACATTGGGGCACTGCTCTTCTGCAGGAGTATTTAGCAGCCAGACATGAGGCATCACAACTGTGACAGGGCTACTTTACTGTGCTTACATTTACATCCAAGCTCTCAGTTCTTCTAACTTGGATTTCCATACTTGACCTTAATTAATTCATCCCCCTGAATCAAGGAGGGGGTGTAATGTCAGCCAAAGCTTTTCATCATCTCTGCACTCTATGAAGCTCTTTGCAAATACAAAGTAACAGGGACTCAAAAATATTTTTATTATCCTGTAAAACTTGAATAGGTGGCAGCATTTCTGGCAGATTGTTCAGTTTCACAGTTGTGATGAATTACTTTCTGTTCAGTTGAACTGAGGCAGCTGGACTTGGTGCCTACGTGATTTCTTCTGGAGAACCTCAGGTTTGAGTCCGACTGGCCCAGTTGGATGTCGGGGCAGGGAGTCCCTGCTGATAGACTTCATTATGTACAGTCCAGGAAAAGGTGATTAGAAATTGGTATACAGTATCCAGAGACATTCATGTGGCGTATCTAAATATTCATGCATCTATATCTAGTGTAGTCAGCTGGCCACAGAGGACAAGACTTTGGGATTAAGTCACTTTTTTTTTTTTGTTAAGATGAGTTCTGTAGCACACAAATATCCCTGGGAAAATTGTTGCTTTCGAGTTGCTTTGGCTTGGTGTTTCACTTGGAGTTCTATCAGACTAAGGCCAAATTGCAGTTGTGGCCTGTGGTTTGGTACTGTGTAAAATGGCTGTGACGCTTGCACATAACAAGAAAAGCAATTTTCTAAGTGTATGCAACTTAGTGACTCAGATCACTTGAAGTTAAGAAAAATCTTGCTTGTAAAGTGGGGATTTTAATTGTGGTATGTGCCTTTCTTAGGAGTGGTCTATCCTTCTTCCCCCTTTCAAGCACTGAATTCGTTTGCTTCTCCCTTTATTTCTTTTTCTAGCTTCTGTCCCAGGCGCCTCATAATTGTAGAGCTAGAGCTGGTAAGTTGTCTTTTATCTTTTGTTTCTATCGGTGAGTTTGAGGTAAGGAGCCAGCCCTGAGTTTGGCCTGCAGGGATGTTCCATGCAAGGCTTTGTTCACAGACTTGGTTTGCTTTCTTTGCCTGTGGCTGTCAAGTGTCTGGACGTCGCTACAACTGAAGCAGTCCTTTGTAAAGGAGGAGGTCACTTTCTGAAGTAATTTCTCATGTCTTGAGTGCTTGGGTGTATTTAATAATTCCTCAGATACCATTGCAGCCTATAAAGATAGCACTGATCAGGGGCAGTCACAGGTTTGTTGTCACAGCGTCAGGTGCTGGGCTTTGGTTTGAAAGGGCTCATTAGCAGGTGCTGGCTGTGCCCTGTATGATAAAACAAAAAGGAGTGTTTGTTAAATAGTGAGATCCAACATTCTGGATAGGCAAATTTGATGGGGAGTAATTTTTGAACATTTGCTGTGGACTGGTTTCGGTCACTATCCACATGTGGTTTACTTGTGCAGGATAAAGGGTCCTTCAGTCAGTGTAATGCCAGAGCTGCAAAAATCACAGTTTTGTTTCAGTCCTAACGATCCAGTTCTGCAGCAGAAGGATGGTGCAGGGAGTACTGGAGTCTGCCTTAGGTTTTATTTTGGGTCTGCCTTTCCGTTTGGTCTGTGCATCTAGTACTGGAGTTTGATACAACTCTGCATGCAATCTGCAGTATCTTCAGTGCTTTTGTTGCTCTCTGTGGGCTCTTTGTTTTCATTGTACTGCGGTTATGAAAGGTCTTTGGCAACATTTAGCTCCTAGAAACGTTTTGTAGACTTCTATAATCAGAAATGTCCAAAGTGTGTCATCATAGCCGTGTCAGTCTGCACGTGTGCTTCAAGCACAGTCTCTAGCAGGGTGTTGTGCCGCATATAGCTTAGGCAAGGTGATGGTGTGAACTCCTTTTGTCAGTGAATTGTCTTCTTAGGGATTTTTGGTCTGAAATGGTGGTACAAAGTAAGACCTTGTCCCACAGTACTACACTTACAAAAGCTTCCTTAGTGGTAAGACAACATCACTGTGGTGACTTAACAGTGACCTGACTCTTTTGGGATAATCGTTGCATCAAGATTTCTTTGGTATGAAGGAAGTGTAGGAAATGTTGACAGTAGATGTTTGAGTGTTGACTTTTAAGCTTTCAGCCTGTAGACCAGATCCAGTTCTCCAAAAGCTGTCATTCACGCTATGGCCTGTTCTTCCAAGGGATCCTTTAGCTATGAATAGGGATGAGAAATGGATCTGAATAAGCTCTTTTAGCAAAATGCTGCTTCTTTCTTTCTTTCCTGCATTTCTTAACCCAGTTGTACCTTAGAGTTGGAAAGGGATCTACTGTAAAATCAATATTGCAGAAAAACCCATCATATGAAAGTTGCATGTATGATTTCTTTCATGTGAACTGAAAGACACTGGTTTTGAAGAGACTAATTTATCTTAATAGGTTGTATTGATGTCAGATGGTAGGAGAAAGAGATACTGTTGTTTGGGTTTCTATGCTGCAGGTAATTCTTTCTGGTGGTTTGAGATACCGTGATGTGTGATCTTGTCATGCTGCTTCAAATTATTGTGGTCTACCCTGTGTTAAAAAAAAAAAAAAAGTAAATCTACAACTCCTGTGTCTCACTGTTGGACAAATGGTATAGCAGACGAAAAAATACTGTACTTGAGCAGGAAATAATTGCAAACCCAACATCTAGCTGTGTACAGTAAAGTATGCCCAGCAGAATTTTGTGTGCATATATAGATATACATGCACACTTAAGAATCAGTGGTGTGTTTGCAAGATAATGCTACCCGGATTATCCAGAAACACTTCCATGAAGGCTCAAGGCACATAATTATTTAACATGGATATTTTTTACCTTGTCTTAAGATGTCTTTGTGCAAACATGAGATTCTAACACTGAAACTTCAAACAGATCTCGCTCTGTAAACACTTGAAGTACCAACCTATATTTAGTCCTTATTAAAATTGAGCAGTGTGCTGTTGTGTGAGTAATTCTCTGACATTACTGGGAAGACTTGGAGGATAATAGAATAAGGTCAATAATGTGAAACTAAGCCCAGCTCAGAGTTTTGTTAGTTAGTAACTGTTCAGCCAACAGTCAGGCCAGGACAAGAGCTCAGAAAACATGAGGATCAGAGTGGTGTTCTGGGATGTGCTGCAGGAGAGTCCAGCACTGCCCTGGGTATTGTTGCCTCAGGATACATAACCTCTGCCACCCTTTTGTACGAAGTGGGTTTAAGCAGCTGTAGAAACTCATTTGAAGCCCACTGTGAAGGCATTTAGTGGGGAGCATGGGATAAAATAGTTTGAAAAAATGTTAGCTTAAATTGCAGGATAGACTTCTGTTCTTTTTAAGGGCAAAAGGGAGGACTGAGATAATCAGCCAAGAATTGTTGACAGAGTTACATGTCCAATTGTGATATGAAGTAGCTAAGATTTCTTCCTTAAAATACTGTAACTTATTGTGTAGGACAGTAATTATTTCAGGGTCATGTATCCGCAAAACAAATCTAACTGTGAAGCTGGCTTTTGTCACTGTAGGATTATATCTAGAACTCAAGGATCCAATCCTCAATCAAGGATTGGAGGAGTATGTCAGGGGTTTTTTTATCGTTTCATGGGGAAAAACTCTATAGGAAATGGCTCCTTTGCTATCTTCATGACCCTTACTTGTGATGATGAACTGTTGTAAAGGAGAAAAGCTGTTGGTTTCTCAAAAGAATTGTCTGTGCACGTGCACTGGCCTTTCATTCCACCCACCTGCCCCATGAGAGACTCAGTGGAATTCTAGAGTGAGGTAGGGATTGTAATGGACAAGTTGAGCAGAGGGATGAAGCGTTTCAATTTCTGTCTAGAAGAATATGGAAACACACTAACTTGGGTGTGTCGTTTGGTATTTTTTTTCCCACACTACTGCTGAAAAGTCTTGTCATCTTAACTGGATCTTTTGAAGTGTGAGACTTTGATTTAGGCCATGTGACACAATTCAGATTTAGACAGGACATAGTTTTATTGACAAGCTGTTAATGACTGCTTCTTGTTTTCAGAAAGGGTATGTACAAGTGTCCACAAGTAACTTGGACAGCTGTAGCTTTAAGTCCTTGAGAGTTGTTTTTTTTCTTGAGACTATATCTAGGAATTAGGATTTTCCATAGAAGGGAAAATAAAATCATATGATAAAGTGCTTTTGCATAAAGATACATGTTACTTAAGATTACTCTTGTTAGTCATGCATTATGCAGTGTAAGGGTAGTAATAATGTCACAAGAGGATGGACTTTTGAAATAACTTCAATTAATAAAATTTTCAATTCTTTGTTCCAGGTTAGTGTTTTAAAATAGTAAACATTTGTGCTTTATTTGAATGGCATAAGTACTCAAAATCTGAAAGCTGAAAAATTCAGGTGTAAACTGAGAAACGTAAAATTTCCTTAAGGAGTGTTTTGTGTCTGTTCTTAGGGATTTGCTCAATGAAGGAACATTTCCAGTCTCAGCTTGAAATAATTCAGGCATTTGGTAAAGGTTTTATATTTCATTAAGGTGCTGCCATTGTGTTGAAGACGTCTAGTCAATGAAAGTCATCTGAGATCTTGGGAATGTCTTCTTGTAGTACTGGTAATGGTCATTTAAATCAAGGGTCTGGTTGGAATCTGGAGTGTCTCTCTCATACCAAAATTCTCTTAATTTTATTTTCAAAAGAATGTCTGAAGTGCAAATAACTCCTCCAAAACTTGTGTTTTCGTTTGCTTGTGCTGTATCTTAGTTGAAGGTTGGTGGTTTGTATGCCCCTCTAATGTAGTATTTTGAAGCCTATTGTGATACAGCATTTCAAAACTAAATGATGGTACTGCTGAATTTCTGCTGAAACTTAATTTCAAAAATGGTGCTTTTTTTTGGCTCAGTTGTTAAATGAAGCATAGCAGAAAAAATTGAGATTATAGGAATGCAGTAACGATTGGAATGTACTTTTGAGTTTGGTTTTTTTTGTTGTGAAATGGAGCAGTTGCAATGTCTGCTGTGCTTTACCTTGTCCCACAAATCAGGCATTACACAATTGATATGTCTAAAATTGTTCTGAATAGGCTTTTGCTTTAGTATTCTACCTGTTACCATGCAGGCCATCGGAATTTATAGGCCTGGTTGTGTCTGTATTGGTTTTGTGCTCATTAGTAGCAAACATCTGAAGATTCCAGGGAGTAAATAAATGCAGGAGAAACTCTTTATGAGGGAAGGATAATGATCTGAATCTGACTTGTGAAGAACTGGGTAGGAGTCGATAACACTTTCCCACTTAATTGCTGGCGTAGAAGAGAATGACAGCATTATTTAGGAAAGTTGGGATAGCTTTTATAGTCATATTTACCAAAACCACTATAAATTAGGGTGATATTACACTTTTAAACCTGGTTGACTTCATATCCCTTAAATGCAGAGTGAATAAACTGACCAAGGTGATGAAAGATACTGCGGATGTAGCTATGGAGCAAAATTAAATTTGATAATTCATTAGAATTTTAAAGACTGCTCTGTTCTGATGTAGTGTCATAAAGTAGTATCTTGGTTCATGATCATATAATTTGAGTGTGTCCAAGAGACAGTTTAAGTGACTGCTGTCATGCCAGATTTGTGCTGGAAATAGTTGTAGCTATTAGTGCCAGATATGGAGCTGCTCTTGAAAGCAGCTCTTGCTTATGCAGTGGGACTGTTGTCGCATAGCAACTACTGTGCTGAAAACTTCAAATCAGATGCTCCCTTGAAGTTCACTGTGCCCTAATAATGCTTAATTTATCTGGGCCTTGTGCTACCTTTATCACAGTAGTGAATATCTTTTATTAGTGCACACAGTAATGTCTTTTATTATGTACTTGGGATTGTCTTGTCGTGTACATTTATTCTTCTTTTTCCGCAAGATTAGCGGTGTGTGGTGTAATGCATTTTTTAGCCCAGTTTCCTGAAGGTTGAGACCTTAATAGCGTGATTAATCACAGTGAACCAAATTTGACAGAGTTAAGAGTTCAAGCGTCATGGCCTTTCATACATCATGTGGTAGAAGAAAGGCGGGCCCAGTATCTCTCATGGGACCTCATCAAGTGTTGTCCTGTGTAGAGGCTGTTGGTTGGCAAGTGAACGTGGATAGAACATTTGGCTGGTTGGAATGTTTGCTGCTCCTAATTAATGATGGCAAAGGATGCCACAGGTGGATGACCTGTGGTATTTGAGAGTATTGTTGGCAGAAGGGGAAATTGGATAGAGAAGGAAACCAGTTCTAGCAAGAACTTGTGTTTGCTCAGTGATTGCCTTTGGTAGTTGGTGAACAGTTTTATGAGGAAACAAGGCTTGAAAGAAACTTAGAAAGGTGTAGATAATCCTGGCCTATGGAAGTTGGCTTTGAAATATGCTTTGTATGAAAATAACATTTTTCCACCCCTTGAAACATTGTAATCCATCCTGACGTGTGTGTTCTCAGGGCTGTACTTGATCCTGAGGATGCCAGCGTAGCTCATTTGAGTTTGGTCAGTGAGCATGGTCAGTGAGCATGGCCTTTGTACAGAGTCTGACTTCACATGTGCTGTGCTCAAATTTAGACCTGAGTGTAGAACTGGCTTATGAAGTGGCAATCTGCTTCAATAGTTGGTCATTAAATACCTGCCTCGGCCAAGGCATTGGATCATTTATGATCCCATGTATTTTTAAAAAGTGGGTAAATAACAGCATAGAATCAGTATTTAATACTGTGAAACTTTGAAAGAATACCTTCTTTTTTGTGCTGATAATTTCAGACCATCTAGATGCCATTTTGGGATGGAACATTTCCTAGCGCTGAGCCTTGGAAAGCATTATGTTGTGTTAACCTTGCAGTGACACAGGTGCACTTCAGCTCCTGTTTATTTTAATATAGTGCTGATATAATCCAGGCCTCTTCCTCGGCTTAAGTAGTTTGGATACAGCAAAGCAAAGTAGTCTAGACTGTTTGTATTAGCTGAGAGGAAGCCTTTTACTGTTGGCATTTTATAAATAGTGTTTTTTTTCAATCTCTTTTGCAGTTTCTTTCCTAAAGAGCAGATTCTGGCTTCTGGATAGATAGTAAGATGCCGTAAGTTGTTACTGAATAGGGTTATAGTGAATATGATTGGGTTTTAAACTGATATTCAGAGTAAATCTATTAAATTCTCTGCTTTTAGAATCTATTATAATAAGTCTGAACTTCTGCATTAATTATGAAATTCCGAGTCATGTTTATTGAATATTATCTACATTTGTATTAAAATTAACTAAATACATTTGTATTAAAATTAACTAAATTTACAATGTTTTTTTAACTCAAGCAAACTCTTATATGATAATTATGTAAAATGGTCCTCTGCATTTATTAGACTGGATTTCTTGCTACCTGGTTTTTTCAGTCAGGATCTTTTAAGAAATAGCTGTCATTCCTTCATACTTTCACAATTTACAAACAAAATGGTGTATTAAACATATCCCACCTCTTCAATTCCAAGTAATTTTACTAAGCTCCAGTGAATTAATCATTGGATGGAAATAGCTGACAAATGCAAAAGAGGTTATACTGCTGCAGATTTTTCAGCACTTTGTCAAACACTAGTTCCAATCCTTAATCAGTGACTTCCATCACTGAATATGTATTCATGTAAGCTATTAAAATAGCTTCACTTATAATAAATCTTAGCTCAATTACAGATTTCTGTAATTTTATGTTTAATTCTACATTCTTTTTTTTATACTAGAAATTAAAATATGGCTTATTAATTACTATGTAAGAAACTTCAAAGTTTATCCAAACAGAGATGGATTCTGTAATTCTTAGTCAGTAGCTCTTACTTGTATGAGTCATCTGAAATGTCGTTCTGTAACTGTTGCAGAAACTTGTCCATGATAATTGGCGTTTTTCTTGTATTAAAGCATCTTTTTATAACTTTGTATGTGAAAACTGCCTTGTGCTTCTGGAAGTTTAGATTATTTCCATCTTTTTAACAGACCATTAATGGTTAGCTGCCTCTTCAAAGGTGATCTTCACTTTAGAAAAACCCCAAAAAAACCAAACAACTTTCTCCAATTAATTACTGCTACATCACCCAGTTTTTTTTTCTTGGGAATTATCAAATGTTTTTAAGGTTGGAAAATAATGAACAGCAGCAATGTTTTTCTTTTATGTATTCCTTCCAAGACATTGCATTATGAGGAACAGTGTAACTTGCATAAAACACTTAGATTTTAGGCTTGATAAATGTGCAGTTTTCTTTACAGAAGGAATTTCAACAAAATTGTCTTTTTCACATAAAATAGCTGAACACGTGCAATGTATGTAACATGTACAGTAAATGCAGCTTATGATTGTTAGTGCTTATTATGTCTCACTTTGCATTAAATAAACCAGAAAAGTGGCATAAGGCCATCAGGAGCTTGAATCCTCTTGGCTGGATTTGGTGTGATAACTTGGAACTGTGGGAGGGTCCAAAGTGGGATCCTGAGTTGGAGTGAACATGATAACGTTGGTGTAAGTTGTGGTCATGCTGCTGTGTTTGGGAGAGTGCAAGGGCAGGGTAAGGGCTTTGTGGTGGAGACAAGATCGTGTTACAGGCCAGCTGATGTATTTGGAGATGTACTGGTTGGTGCACAAACCACTTATCAGGGCTTGAAAAGAGACAGGAAGATGGAAAGCAGTAAAGCAGATTTTGAAGAGCTGCTCCAGGCTTTGGGAGGGACTGGTCCCAAAGGCCACCTAGGAGATGATGTGCTGTTTGGAGCAGAAGGTGCCGATGAGAAGTGGTAAGGCTCAGCAGGAAGACTGTAATTCATGTTAGCCACGTGGGCTTCTAAAAGTACCTTAGAGTGTACCAGAAACCCAAAATAAAGTTTGATAGTTTTTTCCAGTCATTTATATGCCTGACAGCTGAGGTGCCCCCTCCTAAGGACCAGGTCTGAAGGTAAAACAGCAGTAATGCTTTGTGTGACTAATGAAACATGCTCTTGGGGGCTGAGGTTGTTGTGTAGGGATTTGCTTGGCAGACTTTCCCAAAAACATTCCAGGGGGTTCAGGAGTCTTGCTCTTGTACTGGGAGGAATGTCTGTTGAGATTTTGGTGCTGTGTTTTGGGTGTCTGTAAGGGAGAATCTGCATCTGTTCAGTAGATGCTCTGCAGTGAGTTGATCTCTCACTTCAGTCAAGTTGGTGGTGAAGGTGAGGAAATTGTTTGGAAATGAGGTGGGATGGGCTTTGAAAAATGGCTTTACAATAATAATTTTAATTTGTAATACCTGGTCACATAAATACTTACTTTTTTTTTTATAGTGAGGCTACCTTTTATTATTTGGTTTCAATTAGAAGTTCAAAGGACTCTCCTAAATTTTATCTACAGCTGCATTACCTGTGTGTGTTTGTTACAGTAATTAGCTAATGACTGCACAAAATGCTTGTATTTGTGGTTCAGGTAATTTTCAGTCTCCTTATGCAGGTTAACAACCATCTGGAGGGAATAAACATAAATCAGCTGTTCCCCTTCTTTCTTGCTGGTGCTTAGGAATGGAAAAATACCTGGGTGTTATGCAGAAGACTTGATTTAAATGAATATAAATTGTTCAATTGAGAGCCCTCTTCGGGGATTTTTTTTTTCTCTTCAGAATTATGACTAAAAGGTGGTGAGTGGCTTCACATCGTGGTTGATCTGCATTTGAACAATGCTTAATATCTGCAAATGGAGCATTTGTGTTTTCTAATGAGTTCCGAATGCCAGGACTATTGGGGAAATGAGAAACAAAATCACTTGTTTGAAAACCTTCCTTTTTGGTTAACTTGTCTTTCTTGTATAGATATTATTCCTAATTGTGCAGGAAATATGTGATCTTCTGAATGTATGCTAACATGCTTTAAAGCAGGATTTTGATTTTGCCAATTTGCTCTTTACATGTAATTAAAACTGCAGGTGGATAATACATTTTGAAGGAACTTGTTGAAATACTGGCCGTACTGATGTAATTCTGTATACATGTTTCTTTCTAGGAGAAGGAGCTGCAGCTGAAGTTCCCTCCTTGTTTGTGATCATTTCTCTGTGCACTCTGGTTGTGCTGGTGATACTGTTGGCAAACTGTGTCTCCTGCTGTAAAGACCCTGAGATAGATTTCAAGGTAAGCACTGAAGTTACCTGTGTATGTACAAGAGGCTTTCTTAGCTGCATCCTGATATCCAGAGTACTTGAATATTTGTGCTCCTACCCTGCAGTTAGTGATGCTTCAGTGTCACTGCACGTTCTCTCCTCTGCAGTAGCCAGTGACTCTGTTTCCATGGGCTGTGAAGTCTTGGTGCAACCATGTATTTTAACTCATTGGTCCCTGCTGCAGTAAAGGGTCTTTAATACCTGTTCAAAATCATAACTAGCTATCAGAATCAGTAGTAAATATTATACCCTTGAGACAGTTTTTCTGTAAAGGATGTTTTTGTTGTTTTTCAGTTCTCTGAGGGGGTTTAAGACACTCCTGTTGACTAAGAATACTAAGATGCAGGTCCACTGTAGCAAAAGTCTTGAGAAATTGTCATTACAGAATAGTTACTTTTGGAACATTTGTTGTCAGTGTTCCTAAAATTGAGTTTTGCTCTCATTTCTAAGTGGAGAATATTTGGCCTCAGCAGTTCATGGTAATTCATTCACAGGCAGGGCTAGCATTTAAAGTAACAACAAAACAAAGCAAAAAACAAACGACCAAACCCACAAAAATCCAACCAAACAGAAAACCCTTAAACCTAGTTATTATTAAAAACAATATGTGATACTTTGATCTCTTTAAATCAGCAATAAATGGAAAATAAGGAATAAGGAATAAAAAACCAAAGGGCTGTCCTTGGAAAAAAGCTAAACCTCCTTAGCATTGCTCATTCAAACTGAAAGAAATGTGTTTGTGCTAATTCTAGGACAGAGATCAGCTTGTTTACTGAGACTTTTTTGTTTAGGAATTTGAAGATAACTTTGATGATGAAATAGATTTTACACCTCCAGCAGAAGATACTCCATCTGTTCAGTCTCCAGCAGAAGTGTTTACTCTTTCAGTTCCCAATATTGCTTTACCAACTCCCTCCCAGTTTCCATCTCGTACAGGTAAAATACTGGTATTCAATGGAAAAACAAAAGTAGGCATTTTCAATGGCAAAATGGAGTGTGGCTGATTGTTTGACTTTTCTGTAAGAAATTGTTTGTTACAATCATAAATGAGTAAGTACATTTTGTAGGCTACAGATAAAATGTTAAATACTACTTCTAAGATGTTAACCTGTGACACGGTGTCATATAAGGTAGTCAAGGGAATGAAACTCTCTTTAAAAACCCTCTCTAGATTACTGTCATTATATCTCTGTGTACCTGAAGGGTTCAAAGTACCCTGGGACATGAGCGTCTTCTGCTCTGTAGTGGTTTTCTTTGGGGCTAAGTTGTCATTGGGTTTTAATCACTACCCTTAAATGGAAACCAGAGTGAATCCCTTCCTTGACAGCAGTGCTACTGATCAGCTGCATCACTTTCTGAATGTCACTGTAGACTATTGGTGGTGTAAATGTGATCTTGATATGATGTAGCATTAGATTTCATTTCCCTGTGCTGAAAGGTTTTGTAATCTTTAAAATACAATTTTTGTAAAGGGAAACGGTTAGCCTAAAGTAGTTGTTCTCATATTGTGCCATTTCACATAATTTTACATCTTGCTTTTGTTGCTTGATCACTAGATATTCAGGGAACCTTCTAGTAAAATTTCTGTACAAATTTCAAAAACCTGTCAATGTGCCTTTAGTACAAATGACAGTGTTCTAAAGAGCTGGGAAAAATTATCTGTGAAAAATTTTATGTCAGCTCTTCTGTGTTGCCATAATTGTTAAAATGATACTGTCACTACAAGTGTTTTGCCAGAAGTAAGGCAGTGTGCCTGGGGAAGGTACAGGGATAAAAATGTGCTGGTACTGTCGGGGCCTTGTCTGTACCTGGGAGCACACTGATGGTGTATTTGACAGCTCTGACTGTTCTAGTCCAGTAATACTGCTGTAAATGTGGTTTATGGAAGTAAAATTGTGGGCTAGAATTCTCAGAGCAGTATTTACATCTATTTATAAATATTCCCAACCAGTTAGACAGCAGAGGGGTGAACACTGGTGAACTCCTTCTCTAGGGTAGAGTCTGCCATTGTTACTGCCCACCCTCTGCCAAGATCTGGGGATTCTTTTCTGTGCTTTCCCTCTCTGGGCTCTTCACGTGATGTATTTTTAGTCAAAAAATGTCCTCTTCCAGATGGCAGCTACAGGTTGGGCAGTTGGGCTGAAGAATAAGGGAGTTGAACCTTTTATATTGGAGGTAGAACTTTAGCTTTTTTGCTTTCTTACTGAATGTGTTAAAAAATTTGAATTTCACGTTTCATCAGGACAGTAACTATTGTTTTGTAAGTTTGGGGTTTTTTTCTAGTACAGTTTAGAACCTGGACTTGAGAAAAGTTTCACTTGAATGCTGTTGTCACAGCACTTCCTTCATACTTCATGTGTCTGACTAGGACTTGGTGCTTGGGCTGGATGTGTACATGCAACTGGGAATAAATCTTGTAGGAGGTTGCATTATTTCCTCAGCAGTTGATTACTTCGGCCATCTGAGAGGTTTGATACGTGTTACGTTTGTTTCATTGTGTGACAGATGGATCAAAGTCTCAAGTTGCACGTCAGAGTCTAAACTACATCCAGGAAATTGGAAATGGCTGGTTTGGAAAGGTGAGGAGTTACCTGTTAATATTGCCCAGATTCAGTGTTATTCCCGGCCTACCAGGCCTTCCAAATGATACTCAGGAAAAAAAAAAAAAAAGTAGTAGCATAAGAAAAACTGAAGTTGAAATTAGATATTTACACTTTTTAGCTGTAATCACAGAACTAATCAGTGCTTCTTTAATTTACTTGTAGAGTCTTACTAGAGTTACTAGGTAGACATTTCACTTCCAGGGATTTGAATTAATACATTCCTGTTATTGCCAGTTCTTTCTAGGAAAATATTTTGAGTAAATAAGTGTCTTCACTAGAAAACATGTTTTCTGAAAGTTGATGTATAGATCAGTTGTGAAGATTTATTAATTATGGGTGTTTAATTATCAAAGCTCTGCTTGCCTTTGCGAAAAAAAAAAAAAGCCAGCATGTTTTTGGCTCTTGTTTTTCTTTGCAGGAAGACTCTGAATGTTTTTTCCCCTCTGATTAAAGACACAATGGTTATCTCTATTTCAGGTTCTCCTTGGAGAGATCTACACAGGCACCAGTGTAGCAAGGGTGATAGTGAAGGAGCTGAAGGCAAGTGCAGGTCCCAAGGAGCAAGAACAGTTTTTAAGAAATGGAGAACCATATTAGTAAGTAATGTTTCACAGCTTCCTACTGCTGCACATGGACCATGGACACTGCTCTTGTTCAGTGGTGTTGTCCCTACTTGCCATCCCACAGAACCAAAATGCTTGTCTTTACAAAGTGATACCGTCAACCCAAAGTGAGCAAAAGTCGCATTCAGGAGATGTACCTCAGTGTGCTCTCCCTTGCCTGAATGTGCTACAAGAGAGTGGTCATGGGGGGCTCCTGTTCTTAATGCTTTCTTGTGTCCTGGTTATATTTGCATTTAGGCTTAAGTTGTTGGTAGTTGTCAGAAGAGGAAACTTTGTGCCTTCTGCTGCGTTGGCACAAGTGGTTTTGAAGAAATTTAGAAAAACTAACTGATCTGGCTGGGAACTAACCCAGCTAAGAAAAGGTTTGGCTTGTAGCCAGATCTGTACCTTGGTGTTGCTCCTGAACCAGTTGCATGCTTTTATTTTTGGTCCAAGGGATGGTGGGAGGATGGGTGTGACTCTTACGTGGCAGTGCTGGCTCGGGTGGTTTTTGATCCTCAGAGTTTCAGCTGCTCTCAGGGATGTGCTGCAGCAGCACAAAGGAGATACACAGGTGCAAATGGAACCTGTGGCTTTGGAGATTTGTACCTTCTGTTCATGCCACCCCCTACCATGTTCTGTGTTGAAACTTCTGGTAGGGATTGCAATGTGTTGTGTTATCCTGTGATCTTTCTGGCTTTAACTGTGTTTTTTCACTCCAGCATTCTTCAGCATCCCAATGTTCTCCAGTGTATTGGGCAATGTGTGGAAGCCATTCCTTATCTCCTAGTTTTTGAGTTCTGTGATTTGGTAAGTGCACTTATACAAAAGGCTGCAGTTGTTTTTGCACTGATGTAAATGGTGTGTTTACTGCCCTTTGTTCCTTGAATGACTGTTTTTCTTTCTGGGAAGTTTTTTGATTAACCAGAATTTCAGATGACTTTTTTTGTTCTTTGTTTAGAGACACCACTGTTGTAATTTTTGGTTTCTACCGTTTTCAATTTATCATGTACTTTCTGGGACTTGTGGAATGTTCTGAAGAGAAAAATAGCTGTTCTTTCTTTGATAAGGGAATTCCTGGTCTCAGTGTGTCTTCAACAAGGAGCTTGGGGGGCAAAAGATGTCATAGAAGGGAGCTTTTTGTTGCAGTCCACTATGACATGCACATGCCTTCTGCTTCCTGGGCACCAAAAGAAGCTGGGAACACACTGAAGGGTGTTCCACTGCCTTCTCTCTGTTGTCAGTGCCACAGTGATCACTGAAATGGGAAGGAGAGCACAAAGCCTTGCTCAGCCTCTGCATTCCTTGGAATGGATGGCAATGTTGTGAGGGAGGGAGTGGTGTGCATGTGCAGACCCTTTGAACTGTGCCCAGTGTCATCAGAGACAAAAATTTGGATCCATGGTCTGGAAAGACTTGAATTGTTTTATTGTAGCATAACATGTTACTAAAAACAAACCCCAAAGTCCAGGTGTCTGTCTAAACATTGGCTCAGTAGCTGCTGTAAAATTTGGTGTGTAGATACTAACTTGGAGAATATCAGGGTAGGATTGAACTCAGAAGTGCACGGATGTTATCAGGAAACAAGTCTTTCAGAAATAAGATAGTTGCATTTATAGAATTCAGCAAAATCTTTTTTAATCAGCTTTACTACTGCACAATTTCCCTCTAAATTCAGGTGTACAAATCTGCTTCCAGTTGCATCAGTTGCTTCAAGCAATTTAAATAAGAGCTAACATGAACTTGAGTTTTCTTGAGAAATATCAATTATCTGTGACCTTAAATCAATGTGTTTTTTCTTTGCCACTCTTTTGCTCAAATGTATTAGCTGTGGTAAATTAATGAGACAGCAGTGCTGATAAAATCATTCTTTTTCAAATGGAAGAAATGCCTGAACTTTTTGAGTGACTGATCAAAATGAAATGTTCCAGTTTTGCTAACAATTAAAAACTTGGTGCCTAAGGTTAACAGATAAGGGGGTTTTTTATAGGTTTTCAATATGTGGAAATAGAGTACTTCCTACTGATGTTTAAACCTGCTACTCAAATTGGTTTTTTTTTAAAGCACCCTTAAAAGAACTGCATTTTATAGAGTCTGTCAGAGGCACATCCAAATCAAATTTAGTTGCTGCCGTGTATTCAAACGGTTACACAATTTAATCCAACTTTAAATTTGAAGATGGAGTAACTTTTAAAGATTGCCCTACTTAAGATATACAGGAAAAATAATATCCTCATTTGATGCCTGATTATTTATACCAGAAGTTGTCATGATCCTGCAGAGTAATCTGGAAAGGATTTTACTTAAGGGGATAAAATGGATTCTCACTTTAACTGGGGGCAGTAAGCTTGACAGTTAAAGTGGTAGGTGATTTCTTTGGAACGAAAAGTAAATGTCTATGCTCATTTCTCTTCCAAGTGAACTAAAACTTGGTTTTAGAAAATTATATATTATAGTGAGTTAAACATAAGGTTCCTGTTAAAAGTCTGGCTCACTTGGTTGGTAGAGTTCAGTATCTCTAGACATCATGGTATTTTTTTCACTGTGCACACAAATAAACGGGCTGGAAATTTCGGAGTAAGGGAAGAGAAGAGGCAGGAAGCAGGGCAGCTCAGTTTGGAATAGGTGTGGCTAAGTGGCTTTTTTAGTAGACAGTTTTTTAGTGCAGTGTCAGGAGGCTCTTTATCACTGTGTCTGGAATGACAGTTATGTGGATTTTTTCAGACTTTTAGTAGTAAGTGATCTCAAAAGCTGGTAGCTCCTTTTATTTTATTTTTTTTTTCTATCCCCTGAAATTGGGTGAATTCTGGTCTATGGAGATGCTTCCAAAACATGCAGGAGTGATTCTACAGCAGGAAGACCATGGCAGGGAGGTGCAGCTGCGGTGGTGGACTGAAGGTTCCAGTGTCTGTGGTGACTGCGTGTTGCTCACATGGGAAGGATGAGAAACATGATCCTGTTTTGCTACCAGTTGTATAATGCTGCACTAAAAGCCCTTTGCCTTGTGTTATGGTTGTGTCTGTGAATATACAACAAGGAGTAAAGTTGTTTTAATCCCTTGTATTTATGTGATTAAGAATTCAGTGGTTCTGGAAAAAAGCAAGTATGTCAACTGTGTTGAATAGGAGATTTTAATGTCTTTAGGTGACCAGTTCTTTTGAGGCTCTTTTGACAATGTTGACCTCATTTTGCAAATTTGGCATGTTAAGTAATGAAAAATGTGGCTGTTCTGCTGAGCAACACAGTCTGGAGGGTACAGTGGTTGTTTTCTTCTTCCTCCTTCAAATTCGTAGCCTATCACAGCCTGTACCCCTTTTGCTACTTCTTCCACTTGGGTTTGTAGCCTTTTTAGAAGCAGTTGACCTTGCCTTGGCTGCTCTGGCAGCCCTGTTGGATTATCAGTTCCCAGACTCCTTGGCATTGAAAGGTCTTGATCAGAGGCACCAGAAAGTAGTGCAGAGAAACCAGAGCTGTCAGGGTAGCAATGCTGAATGTCAGGCAGGCTGGCTGACTTGTTTTATTGCCACAGGAACTCCTGATACTTTTCTGTTACACAAGATTGCTGGTTGTGTATGCAATAACTGTTTTGGGTAACATTTAGCCTATTTTCTAATGTAATCCAAGTTTCTCCATGTCCCCCTGCTTTGCAAAGCTGGGAAAGAAGCAAGAGAGGTCAGTTGCAGATAAGTGATTTTAGCTTTTAAATTCTAATTTTCCTTTGCCTGTGTTAAAATTGCTAAGAAAATAGAAAATATAAAAAGAAATGCTCAGAAAGGTCTCACACCCCCTGTCCCCCTATTAGTTTTCATAGTGTGTTGGTGCAGTCTGCTATGAATAGTTAACTATTCACTGTTAAACATTGTAGAATGATGCCAGGTTAAAAATAGTGGGAGCTGCCTTATTAACTTTAATATATTACTCAGCCCTGTGTGGCCAGCATTTTGTCAGTGCAGCAAATCCTCTAATGGATTGACATAATTTATGAGTAAAGGAAAGTTATTCAAATGTGGAAGTTGCATGTATATTGTGAGGCTGATTTGCCTATCAAATTCTTACAGAAATTCTTCAGATCTTGCAATTCCCTGAGCAGATGAGATCAGCAGGATGCAGTATTTGCCTGGAATTCTCTGTAGCTTGCTTTAGGGATGTTGCTGTTAAGGAAAGGTGCCAGGTTGCAGTGGTTGGTTCTTTTTTTTTATTTGGGCTTTTCTTTAATTGTTGCCACTTGAAAACATCTTCAAGTAAAAAAAGCATCTTTGCAATGAAATCTTCACAATCAAAGAGTTCAATGAGTCTGTTTAAAAGTCAGATCAATATGGATATGAGGCACATAGATTTATCGGTGGTGTGGTTTAAAAAGAAGAATTTGTCAATTTATGACAACTTCAGAAATCATGTCTGGGTTCAAAGGTACACTCTGTGCTCTCAGCTCTGTGTAATATTTCTCAAACACGTATGCCTAAGCAAGGTTCTGGTGGTGTGGGTGCTCTATCCCATATACCAGTTTCAGGCATTTTAATGGTAGTGACTGCAGGCACTTCCACTGCAAAGCAGCAGTGGAGGGGGAGGCAGGGGCAGTGTCTTCAGTTGTCTGAGAGCTCCAAAGGGGACAATAATGTGGTACTGTGTGACTTGGCAGGTAGTTTTCCATCTTGGTAGATAGAAAGTGTTCACTAGACATAATCTGGTAACCTCTTTACGTTTTTCAAACCATTATCATCTGTGCCCTCTGTGTTAAAAAGTCATGTCGGCCATGTCAGTTGGTCTGGGTGTGTGTATGAAATGCAGAATTTGCACAAACAGAAATCTGCCAAAGAATACTGTATGTAAATGTGCACTGGCTTCTGGCTGTTGCAGAGGAAAAGCACATTAAGACTTACAAGAGTGGCTGAGCTGATACTGACTGAACTGAAAAGGGTGGGACGAAAGGTGAAATCCAGTTCTTCTGGAGTCCAGGAGAGGAGGGAAAAAGCAGAATGGCAGAGGAAGTTGGAGAGAAAGTGGAGCCTTCCTCAGGCATGATTATTGAGCTTTTTATATTTAGATGTCTCCGCAGTGAGTTTTGCAGAACTGCATTTATTCAGATATATATAGCCTTTGATATTTACTGCATTAAAAATGTCAATAAAGGGCAGTTTTGTGGCTCTCAGAATAGTGTGGGGATAGTATTGCTGTGTTGCTGCCCTCTGCTTTTAGACAGGGAGGCAGCATAGGATAATTCAGGCTAGTAAAGAGCTCAGGAGGTCTCCACTCCAGCCTCCTGCTCAAAGCAGTGTCAGCCTGAGATTGGACTAAATTTCTCATGGCTTTGTCCATTTGGATCCTGAAAACATCCAAGGACAGAAACTGCACCCTCTGTCTGGGCAACCTGTACTTCTGCTCATGTTCCTCTGTGTAAAGCAGCTTTCCTTATCCTCAGTTTGAACTTTTTGTGTTTCATCTCATGCCTGTTATCTCTCATTGTCCCTCCAAAGGAGGTGCTCCCAAAGTCTTCCTTTCTGCAGGCTGAATGAGCCTGGTTCCCTCAGCCTCTTCTGGCTGTCTTGGTGGTCCTCTACTGAACAGGTTGTCTTGTTTTGGGGCAGCCAGTACTGAACACAGGATCTGATGTGGTCTGGCAAGTGCTGAGCAGGGGATGACACCTCCCCATACTCTCTAGCCCCGCTGAAGGCTGTTCCCAGTCTGCTCCCAGGACACATTGAGGATTGATGTGGAGTTTGCTGCCTTTAGGATCCCCAGGTCCCTTCCTACAGAGCTGCTGCCCAGTGGCCACTCCTCACTTTGTGTTGTTGCAAGGGGTTTTTTCTTCCCAGGTGCAAGAGTTTGCATTTGTCTTTCTGGAGTTTCATAAGGTTCCTGTTGGATCCTTCTTCAGCCTGCCCAGTCCCTCTGGTCCCCCTGGGTTTGGTACATGCAATGTCCTTTTAAAGCAATACCAAAAATACCTGGTTTGTATTTTTAACCTTGATTGTAGCCTTAATTAGAATAGAATGGGAACATAGAACCAGTATGTTTGAAGGTGCTGGATTTAGTAAAAGTTGGTTTTCCTACAAAAAAAAAGTGCCTGCATGAATAATTTACTAAATAAGGGATGTCACACAGCACTTCTGTTACTAATGCATTTAAAATTTAAAAAGTAATTCCTTGGTGTGCTTCAGGCATCTTAGGAACTTAATCCACCTGGGACAAGCCTAAGAAAGCAGTTGGTGTTTTAATGAATGACAATTTAGAGGAGTTTGTCTCCTGGCTCTTGCTGCCACCTACAGTCAGCTCAGCTGTGTGTTCTGTGCTTGTGTTCCTTGGGTGTTCCTGATGGGAACCTGTGTGTGTTACAAATGCTGTTCCTTTTTGGAACTCTGTTCTGCCAAGATGGAAAGGGAGGTGTCTGTGCTTTATATATAAACGTTTACACATATAAACATGAGCCAGTGTGAAGTGGTAATTGTAAGCCAGAAAAATCTTTTGGGAATAATTTTTAAGTATGTAATTCTGTAGGGTGCAAAGACATAAATGTTAACCTAATTAGTAGCTAAAAACAGGATAAAGAGAATGTAATGAAGGCTTCTATAATGTTAACCAGTATTAGAGGTTTTGGGGGTTTTCATTTCAGGTGGTTTTGCTGTTTGCAGCATAACTAGCACATACAAAGCAGATGAAGGTAGAATAACTTCTTCTGTGGACTATCTATTCTTGTTTTAAAAAACCAAAATGCTGTTTTTTGCAAAGGAGTAGGGTCCACTTCTAAGTAATTCTTATTTTATTAAACATAACAGGGGTTTGTGACTGTCCAGCTCAGCTGTCACTGCACTGTTAGTGTAATGCACCACAGACTTCCTCTGTCTAAACTATTAGAATTGTAAATTGTCAGCTTCAATTAACCACATTAAGGGGAAATGAGATGCTTCAGTTATAGCTCCATAATGTATGCGAGCACCAGAGATCTTCAGTCTCTTGTGGACATCAGCAGGGCTTTTAGCCAGAGCAAAGACTGTCTTGTCTGGTCAGCCTCAAAATCTCCATCTCCTTCCTGACCCAGACAATGGATGTGGATGGTTAGAGCCCAGAATCTTACACTGGTGAACAAGTTGTGGTATAATATGTTGTGCAGTCTCCGTACAGAAACGCCCTCTGAAATAATTTGCTAAACTTACAGAAAGTCAGTATTTTAAATAACAAAAGTACAGGAGTTAAAAGTCCCAGCTGTGAGAAAAGGAACAACAACAGCATGAGAAACTTGTTCTTTTCCCCTGCTTGGATTCACTTACTGTAAGTCTTCCTTTTCTTGAATGTTTGGACAGCTTTCAGTTATTTTCCCTCTATTTCAAAGCTGTTCTGTTTTTAGTAGTTTATAGAGTGCTTCTCTGGGCTCATTAATTATGTGTCTGTTGCTCAGTGTTGCCTGTGTTCAGGAAAACTGCTGCCCTCACTGGAATTCCCTCACTGGAGCGAGTGTATTTCTATGCTTTTTAGACTGAAAGTTCTGTGAGCTGGCAATGTCTAAACCCTCTTCTCTGGTCTCTCCCTTCCATCCCTTACAAATTCCAGACAGTCAGCGTTTGCTGATTTGGAGCACTTCAAAAGTCATCTCATTTAAAAACAGGTTCATCAAACTCTTTTTTTTTTTTTTTTTAATGGAAAGTATTAATGTATGACAGGTTTTATGTGGCAGTCTCATCTAGGTTTTTAATTACTAAATGATTTGATTCAAACCCCTTAAAATAACAAACCATATGCCTTAAATGACTTCTTTAAGAACCCTTATGGAGCCTGGAAACTTAAGGAGATTATTTTATTAAGCACAAATATGGTTAGTAAGTACTGTGGTCAGTTGGGTCTTTATTAAAAAATTTTCAGATTCCACCAACTTACAAGCCTGATCAGTATTTTCAACTTCTTGTACAGGGTGACCTGAAAACTTATCTCTGCAATGAGCAGGAGCACATCAAAGGAGACTCCCAGATAATGCTGCTCCAGAGGATGGCGTGTGAGATCGCTGCTGGCCTCGCTGTGATGCATAAACACAACTTTGTGCACAGGTATGATTCCCAGCCACATCTCAGCCAGTTACGATGCAGAGCTGTTCTTTTCACCCATTTAACAATCTCAAATGACTTGAAGGTGCCTGTCTGAGGGGTCATTTTCTTGTCCTTAGCAGAATGGCTCTGTAGGTGTTAAATTTAACAGTACATTGTCAGTGAAACAGAGATAAACTAGGTCAGTAGTTATTTTGTGGATCTGCAGGATTCTCTCTGTAAATGTTTACTTCTAGCAACACTATCCTGATGCTGTCAGAGTAAGTGGTAAATCTCCAGCATCAGTGATTTTGTTGTTAGTGGTAAATTCAAGCAGCCAAAAATTGTTCTCTTCCAGGATATTTATTTAAATAGTAGAAAACGAGTTGGCAAACTCTGGGGAATACTTTCAAGTTACAGATGTGTTTCTAACCTGTGTAGTTCAATGACTCTAAAGGAAAACATTTTTTCTTTGAAGCAGGAAGCCTGTGTGGCTTTAAGACTATTTGTGCTTCAGAGACTTTTTTTAATCCATACAGAAGCAAAGGCAGAGCTCTTCCAGGACACTTAATTGCCTGGTTCCCTTCTGTGAAACTGAGAAGGAAAATATTTGAGCAATTAGTCTGCTGAGCTCTTTGCTGTCATGGCCACAGTTCCAGCTTCATTAAAGTTGCATAAATTTCTGAGTTTGCCCGATGGGTTTCCTAAAACAGCTTCTTGGTATTATTGCAGCAGCACTGCAGGCTCATGAACACTTGTGGTCTGGTTTATGGTGGAAACTGGAAGCAACTTTTGTGTCTCTTCGAGAGCTTTTTGATTTGTTTATTAAAGGCCTTCTATGAAATACACTACTTTTTCTGTTGGGTTTTTTCAAAAATTGTCTGTAGTTCTGGTTCATGTGTAATGTATGAGTTTGTTACTTAGATGGATTTAACTGTAGGTGTAAGATGTTACTAGTTGCTTAGTATCATATTGTAAATTAAGTACTTAAACCTGATCTGAATTGTTTGTAGACTTTCCTTATGGCAATTAAAATGCAAGACATGCACGATAAGGTGTGAAGAGGGACATCACTGCAGTGTGTGAACAGCCTCAGTAACCTCCATGGAAGGATTATTAGTAGAATGAAATAAGTGCATATAAATTCTGTATGTAGTTTGAATGCTTAAGAGTAAATGCCACTGCTCTAGTGGAGTGATTACAGTTTGAACTTTTTTTATACAGGACAGCATAATAGTCTAGGATTCTGGTATAAAATCTTTCAATGTGATTGTTACTGTGTTTAGTTTTCTTTGGATTCCAGAACAGATTCTGCTTGACTATGTGTCTATGAACTGATTCTCTTTTGAAGGAGTGGGAGTGCCCAAGGAAAATATCCTTTTGATCACAAACAAATGTCCAATAAATGTACTGCCAGGAGAAACCCCATCAGTGTTTATTTTTAATGGAAGTGATTAGTGTTTGTACACACTGCAGTGTCCCAGTATTCCAGTGAGATATGGGATCAATAGTTGGCTTGTATAAAGCTTAATAAACCTGTGAGCAACAAGCAGGCTTGACGTTTAGTTTGGATCAAAATTGTGCTTTTGAAATCAATCTCCCAGTTACTGTGCCTGTGTTTGCATTGTCATTGAGCTAGTCTTTGGGAGTGACTGGACTATTTAGTGTCCCCCAAAGACAGCCAGGAAGAGAGCTCCAGAGGCACACCTTTCTGCACCCAGCTTGCCTCAGCCTGTAGTAGAATTTAGGTTTGTGGGATTGGCCTACAGCTCATGCACGTAAGATCATGGAAGTGTATCTGGAGTGGGTGCTGAATCCTTAGCACTGTTTTGTTACTGATTTATTCCTGCTACCTGTGACTCTAACCTATAACTGTGCAGAAGTCATTAATTTGTTAATTATTTTTTTCAATAATTTTGTTGGCTTTGCATTTGATACTTTAAGCTGTGGCCTAGCTAGTGCAAGAGGTGTCACTTCTGTTAAATTAATTGTTTTAATTTGCATTGAAGACTTCTTGGTTTGTCTCACTATTCATTTGTTTGCATTTTCAGTGACTTGGCCTTACGGAATTGCTTCCTTACATCCGATTTAAATGTCAAAGTAGGAGATTATGGGATAGGATTCAGTAGGTATAAGGTGAGTCCATCGACTTGTGTGCCACTTTTTTTAAGGATTTGGGACCTAAGGTTACAACAGGCATACTTTAAAGTTACAATACTAAATTGTCCTTTATTTGAATAATGAAATTTCAAAGTATAACTGGCAAATAACCATATCAAGTTCCAAGTTCATCTATTCTGGTACATGAACTTTCTAGGGATGAGTAGAGTTTATGCTTGTAGAAGGAAGCTTGTGATAAATCTGCTTTTTTAGGCCCTATTTATAGTAGTCCTAAAATATAAAAATTCATTTTAATATATTTTAAGGAAACAATTGGAAGAAAATTCAATCAGGTTTCTTAATGAAAATGTTCAAAATATTTAAATATATCAAGAAAGTAAAAAATTCAAGACATTCATTGAACATTTTGTTGAGTACCAAACCTTAAAAAATTGGCATTCAGGTTTTCTGCTGTGCAGTGACCAGTGAATGCCTTTCCTCTATAACATTATTCTCTGCTACATGGGGAAAATGGGATTTGTCATTTTATTCTGATTTTTTGCATAGGCATCACATAAAACCATATTAAGGAAAGAACTGTCAATGTCTGGAAGTTGATCCAGTGTTTGTTCAGCCCTTTTCTGGTTTTGTTTTTTTTTTTTAATCAATAATTTAGGAAGATTATATTGAGACAGATGAGAAGAAACTTGTTCCTCTCCGATGGACTGCACCTGAGTTAGTAACAAGTTTTCAAGACAGACTGTTATCAGCCGAACAAAATAAATACAGTAACATATGGTATGTATAAGCCCTTAAAATAATTTCAATGAGAGATTTGTGAACATATTTTCAAATGTGACATGGAGTAAATAATACTTAAATTGGCCAGATGCACTGCTTTCTTATTTCATCAGATGTACAGTAGGTTCATCTCTGTAAACCTGAAACTGTATCTTGTTTTGCAAAGGTGCTTAGAAATCTGTTGAGATAACAGCTAGAGTAAGCAAAAATGTTCAGCAGAAAAACAGATGTTGATACTACTAAAAATCATTACTTTGTATTTGCCAAATGCCTTCAAATGTTTATTTGCAAAGAAATGGTAAATGATGTTTCCAATAGTAAGTAGCTGTGGCTGGCATAAAACGGTGATCCCACTACAGCCCGATTAAGTTCCACTGGTAGGACAGTTGCATCTTAATTAAAATGCTGTGTTCTTGGTGCAGCATTTGGGGGCAGCAATTAATTGTTTGTCTGTACTCGAAAGAACTGATGGACAGTGGCTGGGGAAACTCTTGAAGAGGAACGTTTTTGAAATTGCCAAGTTCCGCTTCAGTTCTCAAGTCCCAAGAGATTTGGCTGATGGGAATTGTGGATTTCTGAAAACATTGTAATTAAAAACTAGGCTTTAATTTGCTGCTTTAAAGGTAGGGTTGCAGAAAGCAAGTGGGATAGACAGTGTGCAATACTGATTTGTTTGCATCCTCTGAGTGTGTTGCTCAGTCATCCTGTTTGTCTGGACTGTCTTAAGGTTTCCAAATGGAATTTTAGTGTCTTTTATACTGAGTAGGTATGCCTTGAATAGGTCTGGGCTAGGTGATTCCAGACATCCCTTCCAGTCTAAATTATTGTACTGTCACACATGCAGAGTCAGTCGCTTCGCATTTTGAGCCCAGAAAGGCTGCCTGTGTATTAACTGCAATCTCTGAAAACATGGTCCGTGTTGTGTGCAGTGCATGTACAGCACTGAGCAGGAGGCAGCTTTTCACCACTGCTGCTTACAAATAAGGAATTTTTTGAAAGCTGAAACAGAGATGAATTTTCCAGCAGTTTAACCCATTGCTGCAACTTCTGATGAAACTTTTCCTTCTCTTGGACTTAGCATAAGGCTTCTTATATAATTGCTTCTATACAAGATACCGAACAACGTGCTTAAATATATATAATAAAAATATAATATTTTTGTATTTAAAATCGTTAAAAATTATATTTTTTATTATATGTGGGTTTTTTCCATGGGAGAGTCATTTGAGGCCTCTTATGTTTTGTTGCCTTCAAGCAACTTTACCCCTCAGGCTTCTACCATTCTATCAAATAAAATGAGTTAACAGGTTCTGAAGTTACTCTAGAGACAGTGGGGAGTGGTATTTATTTCTTCTTGCCAGTTCTGCTTTGCGTGTCCTTACTTTCTTAGAAAAGCCTCTTTGCAGTAGTTGTTAGAACGCAGTGTCACCTGCTGCTCTGTGCCAGGTCCCTGGGTGTGACGCTGTGGGAGCTCTTTGAGAACGCCGCTCGGCCCTACTCGGACTTCTCCGACAGGGAAGTCCTGACCCATGTCATCAAGGAGAAGCAGGTCAAACCCTTCAAGCCACGTCTGGAGCAGCCATACTCTGACAGATGGTAAACTTTAAATGGTTTTATTTATTCTTAAAGCTGCTGAAGTTTCTCATATTACTCAGTTCTCTTAAATATATTGAAATTGCTACATGGAATCGTGCTCTTGGCAAACCCTGGTAAAGGTACTAAAAGGACTTGCTGTAGATGAAAGTTCCTGCCAGTGGTATTAGTACTCTTTTGTGAGTTCCTTTTCAGTGTGAAACCTATTGACCTATGTTTTCATCTGTGTAGGTATGAAGTTCTGCAGTTCTGCTGGTTGCCTCCAGAAAAGAGACCTACAGCAGAAGAAGTGCACAGGCTCTTAACTTACCTCCGCATGCAAAGCCAAAGGGACTCGGAGATTGATTTTGAACAGCAGTGGAATGCTCTTAAACCAAACACCTCAAACAGAGAAGCAAGTAATTCTGCATTTCCAATCTTGGATCACTTCACAGGAGATAGACTTGGCCACGAGCTGGAGGAGGTTCTGACTGTAACTGAAACAAGCCATGGGCTCAGCTTTGAATATATCTGGGAGGCAGCCAAACATGATCACTTTGAGGAATGTGGTCCCATGAATCCTGATGAAGCAATGACCTACACAAGTATTTTCTATCCAGTGGAGGTTTTTGAGAGGTCACTTTCAGAGCAAGGATCGGGAGCACAGGATGGCAGTGGTCAGGAGGCATCACTTGCTGTCCCTGGGGTGTTACCTGTGTTTGATGCACACAAGCTTTCTGTGGGAAATGACTATTACATCCAATTAGAGGAAAAAGGAAGTGGCTGCAGCATGAATTTTGATAACCAATCAGTTGTATTAACAACAGAAGTTGATCATCAAGAAGCTGTACAAGAAAAAAGTTCTCATTTCACAGTTCTCAGGGATCTTGATGTTGAAGAATCTAGTACCGATGGGGACTTCTTCCACTACAATGCAGATCCTAAAGAGGAATTTTTGCCTGCTACTGGTAGTCCAGAAAGTCCTTTCCAGAGTATATTTAATGACATTAACCCATCAGAAGAACTGACAAACAGAAAAATACTTGGGTTTACTGAAACAAATGATATTCCTAAAGACTTTAAACCAGCTGTTTTGAACTCAAACACCGATGATAGAAAGGCTGTAGGACATTCTGAGAAGGAGCATTGTGAAAATGAAACAATTTCCTTATGTGAAAGTATCTCTAACCAGTCTGATGTGGTAACTTTAGAAGAACTTTCTGATAACTTCTTATTTCTTCAAGAGAGAAACTTATTAACAGGGTTACTGTCTAACAAAACCAGCAGTGATCTGGGGCAAAAATCAGATGATGTTCTAAAAAGTGTATTAGAAACCTCAGCTGGAAATTCTGTAGAGCCTGAGCCTATGCTGGCTGAAAATCCACAGGTCTTTTCTTTAATACAAGGAAGTCTTAGAACAGTGAAAGATGAAAATTTTAACCCAGTGACAATGAGTAAAGATCTGAATTCTCAGACTCCTGTAGAGATGCAGGCATCCTCTAGTCCACCTGTGGCACATCAATCAGGTGATAAACATGCAAGTCTTCCTATTTTGAAGGATGAGGGAAAAGTTTTAAATGTAGACGTGAATGATACAGTGTCCTGTAACACTGATATTCTCTGTCACGAAGAGCTGTCCTATAATGCCAAAAATAATAATGTTGGAAATGGTCCATATTATGGTGTTGCTTTTGAAACAGATGAGTGTGATGCACAGATAAAACAAGGAATGCTTTTTAAGTCTGATGAAATAATTTTTAATAGAGAAAAATGTAGCGATCAGGAAGATACGAAAAGAAACTTGCAAGATGGTTCTCCCATATTAAAAAAAAATGAATGTTTGTTGGAGGAAATACAAGAAACATCAAATCACTTTGAGAACTGTAAGGATATTCCAGAAGAGGTGACCTTAATTTCTGTTGCTGCTTCAGACTGTACAAGTCAGGATAGTCTTTTGGAAGATAGCCCATCTCCTGTACAGACTGTAGAACAAGCCTTAGAGACACCCGATTCTTTGGATTCTTTAGATGTAAATGAGGTTTTAGAATCTTTACAGGCTCAAAGTCCTCAGAAACTTGTGCCGCCTGATAAACCTGCTGACAGCGGCTATGAAACTGAAAACCTGGAATCTCCAGAATGGACTTCCCATGTCCCTGTGGAGGACGCTCCCAGTGTGGATGCAGCTCTGTGTGTTGTCAGTGAGAACAGTGTCAGCGCGTTACCCTCTAACCCCGTGATCATTGTTTCGGAAGCAGCAGCTTGTTTAGACACAGTGAACAGCAATTTTGAAATAACCCCAGTGGTTTTCCTGGGTGGAAATCAAAACTCCTATAGAGACTCTGCGTATTTCTCTGATAATGATTCTGAGCCAGATAAAAAACCAGAAGAGTCTGTAAATCTGTCAAGAGAGGCTGTGTGTGTCACTCCTTCCAGCAGAGGGGAGAACCACACAGAGGAGGCTCGTGGTTTAGAAGACAGCCAGCAGATGTGTGATGTGAGGAATTACCAGGGTGATGATAATCAAAACGCAATGCTAGAGCTAAACCACGATCTAGACATCCAAGAGATGGATGTAGGGATGCGGGGCTGTCCTGATGAGTGGGCTGAGGCAACTCTGACTTCTCTGGGAATAGCCATGGAAGGTAACCTAAGGGATGAACTGAAACTATCTGAGACTTCCCATAAAAGTGTCTCTTGTGTTGGCACTAATACTTCAGAACTTCTTTCACACAGAGACTTAAAGTCTGTGCACAACATGCACGGTCCTTTAGATCTGAGTAACAGTGAGAAGTCCTTCTATCACATGGAAGGACAAAAACTGAAAGAGCCAGATATTGAAGGAAAATATCTTGGCAAACTCAGTGTTTCTGGAATGCTTGATCTCGAAGACGGTGATGATGCAGATGAGGAAGATGAAAACAGTGATTCTGAGGATGACATGAGGACTTTTCATATGCATAGTCTGAGTTCCGACAGTGAAGATGAAACTGTTCATCAAGTACCTGAGATAGTTACTGACAAGGATGATGGAAAGCACTTGAGAAGCTTGTTGAAACTTCCAAAACCTCTTAATGAAAGGCAACATGAGCTTTGGAAAGATGAGAAAAAGGCTGTAACGTTCTTTGATGATGTGACTGTCTATTTGTTTGATCAGGTATCCTTTTTTTGAATTACTAAGTAAAGCTTTTGTGTGTTTTTTTGGGGGGTTTTTTTGTTGGTTTGTTTTTTGGGGGGTTTTTTCCTTTAAACAAGATGATCAGTGTAATATTTGGGAAAGCCTTGTTACAAGGTTAACTTTCTTGTTTGTGATATGGGTTATTTTTATATATGAAGAATGTGTAAGTATATATATTTATAAAAGAATAG
>VWZG01006042.1:2337-39263 GCA_013396735.1 Grallaria varia | reverse complement strand
TATATATAAAGAAAAAAGAACTTTTTTACTTGGCTAGGTGCAGTTTTATGCTGCTGGTAGAATAGTAGCTCATATTTAAAGTGAAGGAGGGGTTTGCTTTGAACAGGGTTGATTGCCAAGTGCCGAATCTCCATCGCTGTTGGACCCTTGACTGCATGTGCTGAATGAAACATGGCTTTTAGTGATGTTTTTCTGATGTTTATAAGCTGTATTTAATTTGAGTATATGAGACAACATCGCTGTGCACCAGATTTGACTAATTTATTTTGCCAGAACGTTGTTGTAACTTTATAGGAGCAGTTTATCTGTTTAATATGTTTGAGGATTTGAGTTCAGATGCCTTTATAAAAGGAAGGAAGGAAAAGAAAAAAGCCAACAACTAACCAAACAAATACCACCCCCAAAAACCCAAACTAAAGCATAATTCTGAGGCTTGTGTTAGTTAGCATTAAGGTGAATTCACCTCAAATCATAAGCAAAGATGAGAACAACATTTAGGTAGTAGTGCTACTTTTTATTAATCCAATGTGATTCATGTTCAGTGAAATACTGATCTGCTTATAAAATTCGAGGTTACCTTTGTTTCCCTACCTGCTTTATCAATTTTTAACTTCTGTGACTGGATACAGAGGGGATTGTATTTTAACATTAAAGCAACTAAACTAGTCCAGTGAGTTGAAAAGAACAGTCACATTGTCAAGCTTTGGAAATGTTGCTTATGATGACGCACATAAATATTAGAGTTAATTGTGTGTCCTAATAGAAAACATAGGTGATGTATTTGTATTTAGGTAGCCTGTAGAATAGTAATTCTTTTGTTAGAGAGGAAGGAAAAAAATTAGCTGTTTAAACTGCTCTTAGTTGTTGAACTCTTTACTTGTTATTACAGTAACTGATAAAATGTTGGCTGCTTCCAATACCGGCTGTACAAAGTCTATCTCTTTATCCTAAAGCATGATTAAGGGATTTTAAAAAAATAATAAAATGTTGGGAGATGGGATAAGGCTTTATTGAAGAGGAAAAGAATGCCTACCCATGGTAGGCTGATAAGAGAACTGTTTTCCAGTGGAAGATTATTTAGCTTTGTTCCTAGAAATACAAAACTTTTTTATATCATAAATAATATTTAAATAGCCATTTCCTGCATGTGTTTTAGCATAGATTTGATCCAACTTTCTTTAGAAATAGAAGTACCTGCATGTGCCTGATCTATGGCTCAAAGTTTTGTTGTGTAGTAGTAACAGTTCGCAGACCTTTTAATTCCACGTTGGACTTGATGGTGGTAGCGTGGGGGGTGTCTTTGAGGATGTTTGTATCTATGTGCACAGAGACACTGAGTGTGAAGAGAGTTAAAGAAGTGACTTTGTGTGCCTTAGGAAACGCCAACCAAGGAGCTGGGAAGCCATGGGGTGGATGTGAACGGGGAAGGCGCTGGCAGCTCTCCTGTCCCATCCTCAAGTCTTGGTTACCTAAACAGATTTGCAAATTCAGAAAGCTCAACAGATGAAGAAGGTACTGGAATATATTTATACACAGCAGAGACTGAGACTGTTTCGTGCACAGCCTTTTATGAAATGTCATTTAAATTATATGTGATTTGTAAATTCATTGCACCATATTTTGCATCTTAAGCACACACTGCAGTTGGGCTCACATTCCCGTGTTCCTGAGGAGCAAAGGTGATGTGGTACTGGGTGTTTATGTATTGATGTGTCCAGGGTGTCCTGAGATTCAGTTAAACTATGGGTGAAAATCTTTGTGGCCCCCTGGGCTAGAACCCTGCCCAGGGTTACAGGTTTTGGTTGGGGTTAGTGCAGCATTCCGAGGGTGTGCTTGTACAACTGTGTAGGACCCTCCACTGCAGTACTGTAATGCTGCTTTTTGCTTTTTTTCCCCTCAAGGTGGGGGTTTTGAGTGGGATGATGACTTCTCCTCTCCAGAGCCATCCTTTATATCCAAGGCAGCTAATAGTCTTATTGGTTCTAAACCAGCCCTTCAGTCATCCAAGTACTTCTCTCCACCTCCACCTTCCCGGACTCTTGATCAGAACTGGTCACACTCATCCCCTTATTCCAGATTCTCCATCTCTCCTGCAAACATGGCAAGCTTTTCTCTTACGCATCTTACAGATTCAGATATAGAGCAAGGAGGTAAGTGATTTAAGTGTAATAAATTATTTTAAAGATACAAATAAAAAATGTTATGCAAAGGTACCAGTCATAGATACAACAAATCTTGTTGTATTTTAAAGATTTAATTTATAAATGCATTTTTAGCACCATAAAGGTTATGTCTGGTCTTTTGTTTCAGTTAAGACATAACTTTCTATGGAGATTGAGATTGTTGGCATCCAAGTTGCTACAAACTTTTGGTTGAAGAGTCTACGGAACATTTACAGGACAGGCTCTCAATTTTTCTGTTAAAAACCCTATATTTATGTAAATGAAACTTCTGCAATTCTTAGGCACTGCTGTTGCACCTGCCACACTGTGGCATTTAATAATTCTCACTATTGCACTGTTAAGTCACAGTTTTGTTTTCATTGCACAGGGTGAGGATGCCAGGAATGTAATGTTTATGCCATTATTGTGTAAGCTTGTTTTACAGTTTAGTTTCTTTTCATATTGCTTTTTAGACAGTGCATTCTAGATGTTCTCTCAAGAATTGCAGCATGTTTTTTTAGAGCTGTGAGTAGGATAATTTTTGTCAGGAGAGCCAAACAATCTGTTCAGAGCAATGTTGAGAACTAGCAGTATTTATTAACAAGCCTTGTTTGTAACAAGCTTATTTAAGTTTTGATATGTTTTTAAGGGCTAAGAAAAGCAAAAATAAGGAGACTTGAATCATTTTGGCATACTATTAATCGTGGCATTATTGAAAATAAATATTACTGATTGCAGAGCCTTGCTAATGGGCAATGTCTATAAATATGCAATCAGTGTTATATAGAGTTGTATTGTTCTTGTATTGTGCTTGTTGATTAGATAATGTTTGCTGCTTAGTAACTTACCGATAAGAGAGATTGTTTTGGAGATCCTGCCTTGCCTTATGTGTCCTAAGAAGTGACATTGAACTGTGTGATTGAAGCAGATGTCTGTGAATAAATGTACCACATGTTTACAGTAGGGGAAAGCTGTAGGGAAAGATTAACCAAAACTTGGAAGTGCAGAACAGCAGAATGCCAAGTTCTAGGAAGAGTCTTACAAAGAAGTGAGGGTTGTGCAGAAGAATCTCACTGTGCCTTATGACCTTTCCTCTGTTAACAGGAAGCAGTGAAGATGGAGAAAAAGATTAAATTAATTAAACTTCCTTGGACTACACACATAAAACACACAGACTTTGTGTCTGGAACTTCTTTATCTAAACTCTGGATCCCCCTGGAGTAACACAGGTAACCAAGAAGTACTGGGAAACGAAAGTAAACACTGAAAGCAATGTTAAATCAGGACATTAATTTGAATGTGTATTTAACTTTGTAATGTATTTTTAAATCAGTGCAATTTTGCTTTTCATTGAAAGACGATTCTGCCGCTGTTTTCAAGTACTTGAAGTATTTTTCAGATAACTTAAACAAGTAAAGCAATTACACTACAGTCTGGTTTATGTATGAGATTGTATAATATTCTTTTTATATTTTTCCATGTAGTTCATTATCTATTTGAACCTACACCTGTTGTAGAATTGTGTATAACTGTCCTGTGCAACAGGTGGCTGTGTTGATGGAACTGTATGAATGATAGTTGATCGGTAGTGAGCCATATTTATTCAAAAAGATATCACTACATATTACTTTGCTTATTACAATTGCACTATGGATTATTCTTCCTTTATTTCCTGATGATGTACAGAATCGAAATCTTAAATCTTTCAAGGAAAATAAGACAAGTTGAATTGGCCCAGTTATCCAGTTTAATTTGTCCTTTTTGTAGCCTTTGCTATGCACGGTACTTGTAAAACGTACATAACTTCTGAGTATTATGTTAGACTTGCTGAAATCTTATATTCAGTACCATTTCTAAATGATAATGATTATAGAATGGTTGTTAGTGTTCATGTTTTATAGGAAACTGGAAAAGAATATATGATATACCCTGGAATTTTTAGATGAAAGAGAATGTCTCTTAATTCCTGCGTATGATCCTACTGACTACTCAAACTGTAATATCATCTGACTATATCATAATTAAGGGCCTTCCACTTTTTACTGCAATTTCTGCCTTGGAGAAAGAAGAGGAAAAATTGGTTGTACAAAACTGTGGAATTTAAGAGTCTTATAAAAAGGCTAATTTCAGTAGCCTGGCTTTGGGTACACTTGGCCCTTCAGTTGTACATCCTGTGAATTCTGAGGCTCACTCTGCTGCCCACTGCAGATCAGGGCTGTGGTCAGAGGCCTGTGGTAAATCTACCTCTCGGTGACGTTGTGACAATTAAGGTTTTGATTCATGGTTAATGCCCAGTTTTGCACCCTTGGTAAGGCCAGGCCCATGTTAGGATGGCTGCAGGGCTGCATGGTACAGCCTGAAACGCGTCCTGAGCAAAGAATGCAATGCAGTACGTTTGCTCTGAAGTCTGTAGGGAAGGGAAGACACTGAGGGAGGGGGTTTAACCTTCCTACTCTACCATGCATTTGGCTGGTTTAACCCTTTAAACTGCTTGGAAAAAAGATATCCTTAATTATTACTCCAAAGTGAGTTCAGTTGAGAAACAACTCCCTGGCCTCTTGGAATGCCTTATGCAGCTGTGGATCCATAGGAAACACTGATAGGAACAGCTTCCCTGGGTTTGTGTTTTAGGACACTACAATACAAATGTACTGAAATATGAAGTACTTTGTATTTTAGTGGCTGTTTTGGCAGGCCTTGAGTTAATGGTGGTCCAAGTGCTCTGAGTCCAGATCCTGTCACCAGAGAATTTTCATCAGATGAAGATGGGAAGACTAGATATTTTCAGATGTGTAATGTTTTTTGTATACCTCTGTATTGATTTTGATTTTCAAAGGACAGGAGTATGTTAATTTTTTTCCCCAGCATTATTTAGCCCTTAACCAGAATGGCTTCCATACTGATCAAAAGGGAACGGTTTAGTTATTATGTTATTTGAAGTTGCCAATGAATTGTTGAGATATCTTGTTCTGATGAGGCACTCAGGTTTGGAGTTAGAACTGTTCTTCAGTGTGAAGTGAGGAACTGAATTTTCCCATGGACTTTTCCCAAAATGTGGTTTTAAAGGCAAAGTCAAGTAGTTCTTAACACAGGCTTACAGTATATACTGTAGAGGGTTTAAGGAAGCTGTGCACTGCTCCAAATATTTGAAAATATTGGTAGTAGACTTGTGCACAAATTATTGCTTAGAAATCCCACAATTCCAACATTAAATTCCTTGATACAGCTAAATTTGTGGTATTTCACCTGTCTTCTACAATTCTCACCATAGTAAGAATGAAACTCCATAATGGTCTGCAAAGAATGTGTGGGCTCGTCTGCCCTGTGTGGTAAAAAACCTGTCAGACCTGGAGTTCGGCCTTAATTTTGAATCATTTGATGTACAAAATTAGTCCAGGGTCAAATAAAAGCATTTACTCCAGAATGCTGTAATTTGGATGTTCATTTTGTTTCTTATAATTCTGGAGAATCTGATGTTTATCTTGCACATTGGGGTTTCCTTTGCTTGATGGGAATCCAAGATTTTTATTCTTTACCTGAGTAAAGTAAGAAAATCTTACACAGGAAGTGAAAGTTTACTCCTTTTGTCCACACGGACTCATTGCTAATGAATTGCCAAAGGAGCATTTTTTCCAAAATTGGATGTGTATGATATTAAGCAAGGTAATGTCCTTTTTAGCTGTACAATGAAGAGAAAGAAATATTTAAAGCTGACTCACCTTACTAAACAAGAATTTTAATTTTAGTAATCCAATAGGCTGGATTGCAATAATGGTCTTTCGGGGGAAAAAACATACTTAAAGATCTGATCAACTACTAGCAATACTTAAATATCTGCCTGACAGTCAAGTGGCACAATGAAGACAAATCAATAATTCCAATGTGTTACATTCTAATGAGGGGATTTGTCACAAACCATTCACTACACTCTGTCATTTCTTGCACTAGCTACTTAAGCCTGGTCTCAGTTTGAGAAGTACATGTATCTATTTTCAATGGTTTATTATGAGGACTGGTTACAGTTTAATTCCTTCTCTAGCAGAATACCTGGATTGTTTGAATAATGAAGGCATTGTCTCAATTTGGCTACTAAACGTATTTAAAAGATCTGATTTTTCCCACCTAAAGAAGTTTGTTTAAAACTTAGGATCTGTAGTAAGAAGCCAAGAGAACGAGAAGTGTCCAGTTTCAGTGGGAACACCTGTACTCTCCCAAATGCCCCAGCTGCAGACACATTGCATTTATGGAAATTGTCATTTTCGTGCAATGAACAGATTTACCTTTTTTTTTTTTCATATCCTTGTTGATGCACTAATGAAAGCCATTTAAGCCTCATTCTTTTTATCAGTATTTTTAGCCGATTTTCATGTATAACTCAATCTTTTTCACGAGGCGGCTGGTGGGTAGAGAGACTTTTTTTTTTTTAACAATTAAGCACTATCCTAAAACGTCAGCATTGTCAGGTGTCGTGGCTATTTGTGTTGCAGTTGCTGAAAGGTGGAATCCAAGTATTTTAGCCTTATAAGAAATAGCCTTAAATAAGAATGGAGTGTACAAAATTACTTCAGCTTTAAGTCATACAGAAATATCCTTGTATGTTAATGGCTTTGGTACAAAATGGGAAGAAATCTAGAGGAGAGTCAAACATCATATAAACTTATTGAAAATAAGTATTTGTAATGCCAGCAGCCTGTTTTTCAGAAACTTGAATATGACTTACAGTTAGTTTTGTTTATGAGATTGTTTGAACTTGCACAGATGTAGGTGTAACTTAAATGATAAATGGTACTGATGTGTGTGTATATATAATGTTTAATTCTATTTGTAAATGAGAAACTATGTAACAAAATCATAGGTATGAGGTTTTCCTATTGTAATTTAATACAGGTATGAGGTTTATGGCAATATATCATAGTCAATGAAATTTCAGGTCAAAATGTCTTTAAATTGTGTACATTTTTAAATTGTAATTTCTACTGTATATTGATTATCATGCATAGTGTGATTCAAGAAACTGCTTGTAATTTAAAAATATTTAATATTCAAAATAAAATACAGTTATATATTTATAATCTCTTTGTCTGTTTGTTCATTTTTAAACAGATGCCAGCAATGGATCAGGTCCCCAGTGTAGTTCCACTGTAAGATACATATTAGTGTCCAGAGGTTGAGAAAGTACCAAAAGTTCAAAGCTACAGTGACAGCAGATGAGTCGACACTAACTAGTGTAGTCACCTTTAATTTCGTCCAGTATCACCCTTGTGAGAACTTCAGGTAATGTGCCAGTAGCGAAGCAATAATTAAAATACAAACAGCATAATCCTAAAGACTGAATGTTACTTTGAATCATAGGATTAAGCGTCTGTAGGAAAAATGCAGATTTCAAAATTTGGAAGTACTCTTCAGAAAACCAGTTAGCCTTGTTTTCTCGGTATTCACTGAATTTCCTTCTTGAAGATTTTCTTTTCAGTGTGAGTGCATGTGCTGAATGGACCAAAGGACAGCAGGTAAATGTGGTCCATGTGTATTGGGAGTTTCTTTCATGTGAGCCTGAGACTGTTCCAGCCTGGGCCCTTGCTGGGGAGGAGAGGGCTGGTTTTCCCTGTTATCCCTGGTTTGGGATGGCCCTGGCAGTGCTGTCGGTGCTCCAGGGGGGCTGTGCTGGAAGCCCCCACATCCCATCGCAGCTGTTGGGGCCTGGCAGCTGCCGAGAGCTGGGAATGAGAACCTGATATCAAGATGACTTAACTTCATTAGGTAAAATATAACTACGGGGCTGAAACTCGACCAAGGCAGCGATCGTTAATGAGAGCAGATGTAAAAGATCCCATGGCACTGAACTGGTCATCTTACATTGAACCTATTATCGAAGAATGTGAGAGCCTGCAATCCCCAGCAGCAGCAGCAAAGCCCTTGCGAGGGGTGGCAGTGCTGTGTCCGCGGGCCGCTGTCACACGGGCGCTGGGACAGCTCTGCAGAACGGAGCCGGCACGGGCTTTGTCCTCCCCACCTGCCGGAGGAGGGACCGGACCGGGCAGGGCCGTGGTGGCGGTGCCGTGGTGACCATCTGTCGGTGACACACAGACACACACAGACACAGAGCGCTGCGGTGCCGTCTCCCCCGCCGTGTGCCAGGGAGAGCGCCGTGATGGTGCCAGAGCCGGGCAGGGGCAGGCACAGCCCCGGGAGGGTGAGGGGTGTCGCGGTGTCCCTGCCCGGTGCCGCCCGCCGTGCCACCGCCCGCCCGCCGGGCCCGCCCCCGCCGCTAAAGCGACGTGTCCGCCCTGCGGCAGCCTCAGCCCGCGGGGCTCGGGGCCCTCCTGCCCTCGCAGGCTCCTGCTGACAGACCCTGGCCCCGCCGGAGGACACGGACCCTCCCCTCGCTGTCGCCCCCCGGAGCCCTCTGCTGTGTTGCCCGTGGCACCCTCTCTGCAGCTGGGGCAGGGGTAAGTCACGGCGGAGGGATTCCAGCCCCGATAGACGGCTGCAGAAAATGTGTTGGTATTTGGCTGCGCGCTCTCTCTGGTTTCTCTTGACCACCCCAGTCTCTTGCTGCCGATCCTCCCTCAGTCTGTTTCCTCCTCGCAGCTCCCTGGGGGTCCCAGCAGCAGAGCTGTGGGGTCTCTTCTCAGGGTTACAGCAGCGTGCAGCAGTATAAAAGCAGACCTTGGCATATCCCAACTGCTTTTGCCCAGCCTGCAGTTTTAAAGACTACTTTGCTCCCACAGTTTGCTGAAGCTTCCTTCCTCTTGGGTTTTCTACCAGCTTTCTCTTCTGGCTGCCTCCAGGATCCTCCTCTTCACCAAGTCCTGTGGGGCGTTTTCCTTCCGAACAGCAGCTCTCCCCAGCAGTGCTTTGTGCTGTCCTGCAGTTGTGCCTTTTCTGCCAAGTGAGGTACAGGAAGAGTCCAGACCAAACCTAGTGCTTGCCTTTTGGCCTGTTTTCTCGATGAAGACACCCATATGTCTCCGGCATTTCTTTTGTGCTCCAACAGCACTGCTTGGGGCTGTCTTTCTCTCAGCATTCATCACCTGGCTGCCACCCTGGCCCAGCTGCTTTGTGAATTTCTGTCACCTCTGGTAAAGCTGCCTTGCTGGTAGTGAAGACTCTGGGGAAGGGCAGGAGGCCCCCCCAGGCAGAGAACTGAGTCCCTGCCTGCCCAGCAGCTGAACAGGGCTCTGGAGAAAGGAGAAATGAGAGAGGAAATGGTGCTCACCACAGCACGGCCAGGAACTGCCACCACCTGCGCCAGCGGAGGGTGATGTCCCCACTGGGACACTCCTGCACCTGGGCCGAGGTTTTGCTGCTTCTTCTTTTATTTATTACTGGCTTGCTGACTCTCAAACTGCTCCTACATAATAGCATTGGTATAAAAATATATTTTGTTTAGACCCAGCCTTTCTCTGACTACATCAAGTGTAGGACCATGCAAGGAACATCTTGGAAATGTCTCTTAGTAACATTGATGGTTGGTGTTGGAGACAGGGTTGTTGTCAGGCTGTTGTCTTCAGATGTAGTGTGGGCACAGAATCTGGGCTGAGGGAGGGTAAAATACCAGTGCTGTCTTCTGCCTTGTTCATACGGGGGAAACAGCATTGATGTGTCTTTTTGGCTAACCTGGAAAATAACCTGCCCTGCTGCTGTTGGTCTGGGACAGGAACTGCAATTAAGCCCTGCTATTAATGGATTACTGTTGGAGGAGGGAAGTCCTTCTGTGTGTGTGTGGTGGGGACTAGCCCAGAGTGCAGAAATGGTGCAGCTGAAAACATGTGGCTGGCTCAGAGTTTCTGAGTTTCTCCAGGACTGACTGTGCCATGTTTCCCTCTAGTGGGCTGCTTAGAAATACCATGGAAAGCTGTTCCCACAAAAAGCAATTGCCAGGAGTTCAAGAAGTTACTTTGAGTAAGAGCCTGAGGGTTCTGTCTAACCCCCCACATGAGCCTGCATATGTAGAATGAAGTTTTGTATGGCTTTGTTATAGTGGGGGGTGACGAGGAGCTGGGACACAACAGGAGCATGAGAGATCAAAAAACAGAGGCAACATGTTACCAAACCTAATTGACCATTGTACTCCACGTGTGTTTTGAATTGTGATTCACTTCTCTACAGGAAGACTGGATCAGCTTGGACACCATTTTCTCTTAAGTACAGTGAGAATGGAGCAATCTCTCTAGTTTGAGGTGCTGCATATTTGTTTCTGTGGTTCAGTTCACTTGCCCTCTGCTCCCTCTGTAACTTCTTCCTTCCAGCTGAAGGAGGGTGTTCTCTAAAAAAGGATTTTCTCCTCTGTTCATCTGCACAGGTCAGCTTGAGTAACACCATTCACAACTTCTAAACCAAACATCACTAAACTGAGAGCCAGTGATGGTTTTCCAGTAGTGAACAAGTAAACAAAAACCAAACCAACCTGCATGACATCATTTGTTCCGCAGGGAGCTGTACAACACGTAAAGGTACTGGTGTCATGTTTTTACAGCACATTGGTGCTTAATACCAGTACATCCAGCACATCATGAAGACTAAAACCAAAGGAAAGAAGCAAAGGCAAACTGTTGACAAAGAAGCATTTTCCGAAGAGTCAGCAATGAGGAATAAAGAACTGGTGAGATGTTTGCGACGCAGAGAAAAGAGGAATGGGGGAAACAAGGAGAGCAGTAAGATCACTCCAGCCAGAGCCAAGCGGCCTTGGAACACTAAGGACAGGCACTTGAGGAGACTGGAAAGCAACGAGCGGGAGAGGCAGAGGATGCACAAGCTCAACAACGCGTTCCAGGCTCTGCGAGAGGTGATCCCTCACGTGAGAGCTGAGAACAAACTGTCCAAAATAGAGACTCTCACATTGGCCAAAAACTACATTAAGTCCTTGACCTCTACTATACTCAATATGTCCAATGGACACTTTCCAGCAGCAGAAGGGACAGGGGGAACCTGGGGGTCCAAACTGTACCAACATTATCAACAGCAACACGGGGAGGATGACCATGAGGAACACCTACAGAAATGTTCTATGTAGATCCATAGCTTCAGCCAAAACACCTACAGTTAGATGCCACCATAGTTTTTCCTTCTTACATCAAAATATGTGTTGGTACGTAGAGGTTTTAAGAGATTACTTTTTGCCTCCAGCTCTCCCCTGTTTTTTTTCTTAAAAAGACAAATGGGCAACATTTATGGCTATAGTTTATATGGCACATTAAAAAGTCTTTAAGAATTTATTTTAGAGCATAATGAATATATTTTTGGTTTGCCAGGGCCTGGAAACCTATAACACCGGAGTTGACTTGAAAGTAATGATTTAGTAACTTCTGAATATTTCCCTCCTTGGGAAGGATGCGAGTTGAGCCTTTAAGGTCTGTGTCACCTGAGTTCATTGGAGCTTGTTGAGAATCTTGGCTGTAGCTCTTTCACCAACCTTTCAGTACCTGTTATCTACTGTGCCACAGGAAATTAAAATTGATGACCACATTTGACTAAATTGATGACTGAAGTGGCACCTATGGGAAATGGGTCACCAAATCTGAGTATTTACCTTGATATTTATCTTCTGTGGCAAGTTCCCCATAGAGCACGATCTTAGGGAGGCGGTGATCCTCCATCCTGGAGACGTGCCCTGCCCAGCGCAGCTGCGTTCTCAGCAGCATGGCCTCAATGCTGGTGACTGCTGCCTGTTCAAGGACAGACACATTGGTCACGTAATCAGACCAGTGGATGTTCAGGATAGTGCGGAGGCAGCGCTGATGGAAGCGTTCGAGGAGACGCAGGTGGTGGCGGTAGATGACCCACGATTCAGACCCATATAAAAGAGTGGACAGCACAATGGCTTTATAGACACTAATCTTGGTACTTTTCTTCAAGTGTTTATTGTGCCAGACTCTTTTATAGAGTCTTCCAAAGGCACTGTGCCGCAAGAGAGGAGCCCCAAAGAGGAGATACAAGGACTCTCTAAAACAGTACCTCAGCCTTGGCCATATTGACTACCATCAATGGTCCACTCTGGCCTCCAATCGGGAGGCGTGGAGACACACCATCCATAACGCTGCTGATTCCTTTGAAAATGCACGCAGAATCAGTCTGGAGGAGAAAAGACAACGCAGAAAGAACCGTGCCTCACCAACACCGCCTATGGAGACTTTCTGCTGTGCCTTTTGCAACCGGACTTGCCTATCTCGCATCGGCCTCTTTAGCCATCAGCGCACTTGCAGCAAGCGTGGGTAGAGCCCTTCCCAAATCTTCGTTCGCGAAGCCCAGCCATGATGATGATATCTTCTGTGGATCTGCTGTGATAATTCTGAACCTTGCAAAGTGTAAAAACTTTTGAAATACTTGATGATGTAAACATCTGCAAAGCTTTCTTAGACTGTAAGCTCTCTAGAGTTAGTTCTGGTCTGTGTTTCCAGACCATCTGGCCTCATGAAGATTTTCTTTAGTGGATGTCTGGGTGCCATTGTAATACAAATAATAAATAAGGAACAAATGACTTGTTTTTGCCAAAACAATGATAGAAATGCTTTAGAGTAGTCTTAAGTTAAGACATGATCTAGCCCATTTAAATTATTTGCTAATGGAGCCTGTGATGTGATCAGGTTCTTTCTGGGTTAGTGTTAGATTCTGGTATCATGAAACAATAAACACAGAAACTCTTCAAAAAGGAAAATGCTTTTTTTTTTCACAAACACCCCTCTGCCATTTCCCCTCTTATGGTAAAAAGGTTTATGTCACTGAGACATTCTCATTTCCTCTTGTCTTTTCATACCTGAAGCTGGAGCGGCCTCAGCTGGAACTGTGGTGTCCCTGCATGCTCTGTGCTGTGAGAGCAGAGGTGACATTTGGCACCTCCTGCAGCGCTAGGATGGGTAACAGGTTGTGGTGTGGCCCTTCTTCCTGCAAAGCCAGGCCATCCAAGGAGAAACGGTGGCTGAGGAGGGATTTGTTGGATCCATCAAGGGTTGTGCTGCACTGTGGGGTTCTTAATGTGGTACTTGTTGCCCTGATGGACAGTCACACTCTGGACACAGGCACTTTAATGGAATTACAACTGCTAGTTCCATAATGGTACTTTGCTACAAAGTGCTGAGCTCTTGGAGATGCCAAAAGGGATTTTGTAAGAAGCATTTTTTTCTGATAAATTACTTTTATTTTCAAAATTGCTTTACTTGAAAGTCTCTTTTCCTTATTTTAACTAGCCACAACAATTACATTATATTTTTATATTAAATAATTTTCTAAATAATAGTTTTAGAAGGCAAATACTTAGTACTCAAACATAACCACCTTATAATTTATCTTTTTTTTTTCATTTAAACCCAGCTTTTTACAGTAAAATAAATGAAACTTGGCAATATAGGGAAAAATGCAAAGGTACATTATCAAGCTTATTGTACGCAATCAGGTTGATTGTTGGATATGTAAACACTGACTATTAAAAGGAAAAGTCTTTTGATACAATGCAGAGAAAATACAATCCTAATAATTCTCTAAAAATACATGTAATAAAGTTATTTATTTGGACAAGATACTGTGCAAGTTATGCAAAACCTATCATGGTAATTAATGCAAACATTATTTATGATTCTTCCACAATGTATGTAGAAACCAGAAATCTATACTCACATACTGGAAAGATCCACAGGTTCTTTTGATACAGTCAAGCATTGTCAGTCTTCATTCACATTTGGACTTGGAAACAGTGCTTTCCTTGGCATTAAATACCAAATATATTCCTTAAATACGTGCACACGTAAGTTTTACTTCTACAAATACAGTACTGAGACCACACCACACTGCTCATCATATAAAAATAACTCCACATGCAGTCACACACACATAGGAAAAATGAATGTAAACTGTCCAATTATTATAAGTAAGTCAGGAAAAAAAAGTTTTTTTGAGAACAGAAAGTGGTTTCTTGTTGGAAAAAGGGATGAATAAATCACTTACTAAAAGAGCAGAGCTTCATTCTGAACCCCCATCAGTGTTATACTGGCAAACTCTACTGGTATCAGTAAAGGCCTTTTGCATTCCTACCATTGTAAAGTCAGAATTTAAGACCTTCTCTTGACCTTCACACTACAAAAGCATAATTTGCAATGATCTGGAACACAGCCTAAACCCTCAAGGGTCTGGTGTCTTCCAGCCCCAGAGGGAGGCATCTGCACACCCAATTATCACAGTTCCAGTTCAGATGAAGACAAAACATAATTTACCCCCACTTGGACTGAGAGTTTAGAACAGATGTCAGTGCTGAGTCAGACTGAGCAGGACTGTGCTCTCTCCACAGTCCTGCTGAAACCAGTGGTTCCACTTCTGGAGTGGGATATTGCTCACTGTGAGCAAAGACAGCAGAAATTGGCCCTTCCTGGAAATTGCACCCTGAGTTGTACAGAATTTGATTTTACTGATGGGAGCAAGAACAGCATGACCCAAGCTCCTTTCTTACACACAGAGCACCCACAGGAGCAGAGCTCTGTGCACCTACTCATGCCTGTCCAAACAGGACCAGGTATGTTTGCCTTCATTTAAATTGAGACAACATCATCTGTGCTTAAATATGAATCTGAAGAACAGTGTGTGAATGTGAGAGAAATGCAGGGAACTGTAATGTTAAAATGAAAAAAAAAAGTTAATACAGTGATCATCTGCAGATACTCACACTTATATGGTGTGTAGCAGTTATGGTAAAGGGTCAGAAACACACTGTGGTTAAAAAAACCCTGCCTGCTTTGACAAACTATGAGCTCTATCAAGTCACATTTTACACATGATGTAGAAGAATTCAGTACTTATAATACCCCATTGCAAAGTCCAGTTCAGTCAAATATATTAGTAGCACAAAAAGGTCATGTGTTTTTCTCCAAGCCACGGACATTTAGTCTCTTTTTAAATTACACTGACTTGTTTGTAACATGTAGATGGTGACAACTTAACAATTAACAGCATTTCTGTCGAATTCTTGATTTTCACTGACCATCAGAGGGGTTTTAGAGTGCTCTGTTTTCCCTTTACTGTCCTCATCTTCTAAATCCTGAGATGCTGCCAGGTTTTCCTCGGAGGTGTCGTGACCAGCGACCCGAGCTGCTTCTGTGGCGTTTCCTCGGACTGTGATGTGCTCCCAACCACCCTGACAGAGAGAGAGACAGGAGTTCAAAAGGAAAAACAGCACTCTGCAAGTTTTGTTCTCTCTATTCATGGGCAATCAGGAAAAAGGCTCCTTGTAAAATGAAACAAAACATAGCAGGGAGCTATAGACATTGGAAAGGTGAGGAGTGTTTTTATTGCAGGGAGTTGAGGTTAGTCTGGTCAGGTGTTTATAACACAGCCACTGTGGGTTTTCCACCAGCCTAAAGGGGGCAAAACCTTGAAATAGCTTTTCTCAAAACATTGAAAATAATTCAGGATACCACAATGAGGAATAATTGTGTGCAGACCAAGAAGGAATCTACTTTTTTCTTTAATGGAACTTACTCTACTAGTTTTACCATTTTAACTTTAAATTACCTATTTAAAATGAACACTTACTAAATGCAAATAACTTCCCAGCTGTAACTGCACAGCCCATTATATTAACTTAAAAAAGGAGCCTAAGACTGAAGAACAAATATCAGTCTCCTGCAGGTATATGTGAGCCTTCCAGCACTCACCAGCTGGGCAGGATGGCACTTTCCTTTCTCTGGGTGCCCGTGGACATTCGGATGTACAATTTTTAAGTGGTATTGTGTCCCCAGCACTTACCCCAATGCCATAATCCCAGGAGAGGCCTTTAGGTTCCATGGGCTGGACACCAATCCGATGGCACACTGTCCCACAGCTCAGACTGTGACTTCCCTGCACTTTGTCAGCAATCACCCAGAGCTGAAGAAAGCAAAGAGAGGCAATAAAATGTCCTGCTCTTTCCAGGTGTGAAAACTGTTTGACCACTTTTAGACATCAGTCTTGATGTTCAACAGGCCAAAACTGCTCTAATTTAGGCAGACACCCAAACAAACTATAAAGCAGTTTTATAATTAAAACATTGCCAGATAAGACTTGGCAGAAAAGAGATTAAAGATAGATTACAAATATAAAAAGCCTTGTTAAAAAAAATAAGTGAGACTTCTTACAACAAAGGACTGTATCATTATTTCATTGGAACAACTTTTTGTCTTTCTATCAGTATTCCAACATTTAGACCAACACTTTCTGGAGTAAAGTTAAACAAAAATAATGCTGAAGAACATTATTTACTAAAATATGTTATGCATATTTTTAAATAAACTAATGAGATATAAGGAAGGTTTGTACACACCTGGTCCAAGGGCCCTACCGACATTTTCCGGATATTATTTGACACGTGATCCCAGGCAGTTCCCTGAGGATAGCTCGGTGTGATACCCTGCCTGTACCAAAGATTGCCTGGAAAATAAACAGGGCTGGTCATTTAGAGCTCTGAAGTGCTGCAAACGACGTAACAGATCAGCAGGTAATTCTTTCTGTGCACTGGGGAAATGCATCATGGTTTTGGCTAATGTGTGACAGTGATGGACAATGAAGTTCCTACTTTAGAATTTGTATTTCTATAGTTTTCTTTATAACCTTTCTTAAAACCAGCAAATACTGTTTTGTAAAATTTCTTGGGGAAAAACGTTCATATAAGGAACACCAGAAAACAAAAGCAAATGAGATGAAGGTCTCTGAATCTGGTATTAAAGGCTTCTTTCTTTTACAAAAGGTGCTTCATAATTCATCTTGCAGTGGAGCTGTTTCTAGGTTTTGCAACAGCCAAGTATTTGTTTTGTACATTCAGGGTTCCAGGTGAAATCCTGCCATGCAATTCTCTTCTGTAACATTTATCAGTGCCTTCCCCCCACAACGAGCACTGATGCCTCACCGTTGTTATCCAGGGCACTCTCAGGGAGAACAAACACTGGGGCTTCAGTTCAATATGAAATATTCCTGCTCTTGGAGCACCAGTCCAGCTCTAACTTAGCCTCTCCTTTTTAAATCACATTCTATACTGATGTATTTTTTTATCTTAAGAAATATTTTAAATCCTTACCATTTGTATCCAAGACAAACACAGACGTTCGTCCTACTGAGACTTGCTTTAACTTCTGTTTTTGAGGTGAAGGAATGTGGTACCAACAGTCACCTAAAGGTCAGAAGTACTTGAGTTAAACAATGAGAAAATAAAATTATGCATGAGAAGTCTTGAAAATGCCTGCAGATGAAATCCATTGCTGTGCAAGAAAGCTGTGCATGACATTACACTTCATATATTTTTGCAAACTTCTTTTTATAAAACAAACACTTTAAATCACACAAGTGATTATCATGTTGTTTGTATGCACTGTCTTGCACCATTATGGGAAAGCCTCTGAGAAACAGATTGGTCTTTTGCAGACATGGCAGTGCAGTAAAAGATCAAGTAGAAAGACTTACCTGCAGGTTTATTTGGAGACACGGAGCCCCTGTAGAAGGCAGAACCATCTCTGGCAATAGCCCACACTTGGTAAAATGCTCCAACTGAGATGGAAATGAAGGGCTGATCTGTTCCCACGTGCAGCCAGGACGTTCCCTAACAAATCATAAAAGATGATTTGTGAAGCAATGGTTAAAAATTTCATGACAGAATATCATTCATTATTACCAAATGGGAAAAACCTCTCAATATAGTGAAGAATATTATGGAGAATAATTCTTACCTGACTTTACAACTGAACAGAAACAAGGTTGCTGGTCCTCAGAGATATTTGGATATACAACTCTTTGAAAATAGCAAAGCTGGACTATGGCAGGGCCTTTTCTGTTTAAAACACTGGATTTTAGGCACCTACATGTCTCTGAACAGCTGGACTGAACCCTTCTTGGTTTTTTAATAATCCCTTGATTTTGATTACACAGAACAATAGTCTCACAAAAATCAACTGACATGGGGCTTTAGATACCAAACACAGAATTCAAGTTCTCAAGGGGAACTAAGCTATCAGTGCAGAAAGTAAGTCAAATGCTCCATAAGAAGATGGACAGGAGCAGCACTACAAGGAATGTGGGCAACAAACTGTGCTACAGCTGAGGGACAGGGACTTCAAATCTGGGACATAAAAGGGTGAAAAATAACAGGGTGCTTTTAGAGGGGCACTGTGTGACTATGTATGGACTTGCAAAATCGCACTAAACACATCAATGAGGCAGGAAGAACAAACAGGGAGCCTTACAGCTGGGCTTTGCTGTGTCACTCCAAGCCTGCAGAGCACGTCTCCTTTGTCACTGATTGCCCACAGTGCTACTGCTTCTTCACCATCTGCATCTGAGCTGGGAATTATGGAGATGTCCCACAGGGTAACAGGAGGCACTTCCAGCCATGGCCCGTTGGTGACTATCTTACATTTTCTGAAGCAGAGAAAACCCAAACCTGTCAGAAGTATGTACTTTCTAAAACTGCATTTGTTTCCCAGTCCATTGTTGACTTCCAGTCCTGAACTCTTTTCGTTAAACATTACTTTTCATTAAGTATTAGTATATTTAAATAGAAAGAAGTTTTTAACAACCAATGACGCTTTGCATCAGGTTGTGAATTTTGGACTATTCCAGATTTCTCAAAATCTGGTGTTTTTTTTTTTTTTTTCAAAAGTTACTTTATAAAACCAAGACCACCCAAGAAGGCTGCAACCTGTGCTACTCTGCTCCTTAGTTCCCTCAGGTTCACTGGCCAAGAGCTGAATAATGAATCCGAATGCAGAGAGAACTCTACGTCCAGTTCATTCCTTCCTTTGTCTTGGTTAAGGGAATTACTTTACAATTCCTTTTTTGGTAGGGTCTGTTAAAAAGTGATGTAGCATTTTGAGGTAGGCAGAGGTAAGGCAGCTCTAAATTAAAGACTTGGTTGATCATGCTGAGAATTTTTGTATTTTTTCTGTGCAAACTGCAACAAATAGTGCTGTCTATCAGGGAAATCATGTTGGATTCTACTGTCACAGACTCTTCCCTGCATAACTAAGGGAGATTTGTAGTGAGCAGTTGGCATTGGAGTTAAAAGTGTTCATTATATCTTAGTCCTCACCTTGCCCAGCGCCTCCGTCGGACAAAGTCTTTCATTGTCTTGTGACCATGGTAGGACCTATCAAAACAGATTTAAATATGTGTTTAATGAGGATGTCAGAGCACCTTCAATGTCAGTGGCAGCCTGGGAGCAGTGCCTGTGCCTATACCTGTCCCCCAGACACACCTGCTGACTTTAAAATACTTAAAACACTAAGTTCACCTTGCTGCCCAACCTCCCTGGCAAATACAAGTGTGCCCAGAAAAAGGGACAAATCAAGGCAGTGTTGTGTCCCTGTCAAAGCACAGTTAACGTGCAAGCCAGCAAATGATGAAATGAGGACTCAGGTGTGGGATTTGGCAGGAGGGGGTGTTTCCTTACGCTGGGAAGTCTGCTGCATACTGCCAGCCCTCCCGATCCGTCCCGCCAGATGTACTGAAGTCAATGTACCAATCCGACACCTGTTGTCAGGAGACAGTAACAAGCACAATCAACACCTAATGTATAATAAAAATAACCTCTCCCACTATTTCCCTACACCTTTTGAGTGCAATGACTTCCTAGAAACCTTCCAATACCTGAAACAGAAATTCATACAGAGGTTCCCAAGTCTTTTTAAATTCAGCTGGAAAGGATCAGTCTAAGTCACGCTAAACAAAAAACCCCACTCGATGCTTAACATTCCTTTAACTGTGAAGGATTATTACTAATTAAATGGGGAAAATAAGGTTAAATGTCACAACAAATCCAGGAAGAAAATCTGGATTGCTTGAACTCAAGTCTTGTATCCCACTTGCTAAGCCTTCCCTTCTTAGTAAAAAAATTTTAAGACAAAATTTACCCAAGACCACTGTGGAGAAGGAGGCTTGGTGTTGATCTTTGTGCACTCCTGCAGGCCAGATGCATCACTCCACATGTATCTGTCTGTGGGCAGCCCTCTGTGGTGGAACAGCACACAAGGAATGCAAGGTCATGTACAACAGAATTTAAAAGGCCAGGGAATAAAAGCCTATTTGCAGCACTTCCTACTTTCGTACACAAAACACTCTGCTGACATTCATCTCTGTGTTTAGAAATACCATGTGAGGGATGAGGACAGTGAGAAAGAATCTGTACAATTGCTTCCAGTCACACCAAACTTGAGGACCATGTGAGCTTTCTCTGTTGATTAACATTCCTAATTCCTATTTAAAACTGGAAGGGGAATTCTAAGTTTCCCTGGCATAGTCACATATATATGTGAATATCTATTTTCAGTACTTTTGTTCAAATATACTATTCAAGGATCCAGTGTATAACTTTCCTGTGTGGCCTTAATAGTGAAAGATATTGCAAGTAGGCACAGTGTGTGCAATCACAAAGCACAAATCTGTCGTGTTTTGCCACAAATGCATTTTGAATGGTTAATTACAAATCAGAAAATTGAGAAACACTGCTCCTTCCATCTCAGGTGAACTAAAAATGTTGGAGGAGACGGAAATGGAATAACTGCAATAACTATGCCAAAAAGTTAGAACAAACCCCTTTTTCATTTGACAGCAGTAATATTACAGTAAATAAATACAATCGGGTTAATAACCTGCTGCTGTATCCAGTGACTGGGTTCCACCGTTGGTTCTCATAGATGTAAACACATTTCACATCTGACTGTGTATAAATGTTATCAGCACTACTGGCCAGGCCTGTGAGAAATAAATAATTTGGATTAGAATAAAGCTAAAGACACTACATTTTAAATTTCAACAGTAATATTGCTGATTATTCTGTTTCTCGCTCTTCAGCTGAAAACACAAAACTGCAATGCCAATTCCTCCCTAATATGTGGCCTGTTCAGTGGCCAGCCTGAGGTCTGAGGCCACAGGAGGTGCAGCAGGAGCAGCCTGGCCAGCTGAGCCGGCAGGAGGGGCAGCAGGAGCAGCCTGGCCAGCTGAGCTGGCAGGAGGGGCAGCAGGAGCAGCCTGGCCAGCTGAGCTGGCAGGAGGGGCAGCAGGAGCAGCCTGGCCAGCTGAGCGGGCAGGAGGGGCAGCAGGAGCAGCCTGGCCAGCTGAGCTGGCAGGAGGGGCAGCAGGAGCAGCCTGGCCAGCTGAGCTGGCAGGAGGGGCAGCAGGAGCAGCCTGGCCAGCTGAGCTGGCAGGGCAGGGCAGTGCGGTGAGGAACGTGCACACCCAGCACCCCAGGCCATACCTTGAATGAAGCCACCTCCATGTCCCCCGGTGTGCACCCAGGCCGTGTGGTCGTAGCCGATGCCCCACACCACGCCGCGGTTGTTGCACTCCACCAGCCGCAGGTGGCCCCCGACCTGGCGCCAAAACCTGCCAGAGAAAGGGCTCTGTTTTACCCCACACCACGTCCATGAGGAAGGTGTGCTTTCCCGTCCTACAGCTCAACACTTTATAAGGCAACTTTATACGCTCACTTGTTCAACCACTAGGCAACCTGTGTGTGAAGGCAGTTTCTAGTTGAAAGCATTTCCCTCAGATCAACTACTAAAAAGCAGATGGTATTGTTTTGCTTGAGGAGTTTGCAGGTCCATATTTTCACAGGTGTGATAGAAATTGGAAAGGAGCTGCTCCTGGACTGCAGTGTCTGTGGAGGACTGAGAATTTCAGATTTTCTGACTCAGGTAAAACTAAAAGCTCCAATTACAATCCAGTTACAGTGACTGGGTTTACTTTTAGTCTAGGCTTTCTCTTAAGTAGTTATGACATTAAAGATGCAATCACAAAAAATGGGATCTCAATGAGAAAGGCTTTTGAAATCACAAGGATAACTCCAGTATCTAAGAATTGAAATATGATTTCTTCCCATGCAGTGATGATTATGAAGGCAGCCATTAACCCTGTCACTGGCAGACATCTGCAGTGCACTATTCACTCCAACAGCCCATCCAAGGCACTGAAGTGACAGGAAGAACAGTCTTTGCTGGATGGCATCCCATGCAGAAAGAACAGCTTCTGAAACCTCTTACATTTGATCACAGGGCATCAGCTGTGGTCCGGCCTCCAGCTCAGGACTTGGCTCACTAACAAAGATGTCTCCTTTACAAGTAACTGACCAAATGGCATGGTGAGAAGGAGGGCCCTGAATCCGTCTGCTTTCACAGCAGGACATGGTCAGCAAAGACAGCTACAAAACAAGAAGCAAAAACCAACAGCTTCCGTTTACAGTGAGAACAAAAATTCCCATGTGGATGTTCAGTACAGTAAAACAAAATTTTACCTTTGTGTGTTCTTGCAAATCAGCAAAGGGAATCTGCAGCCTTTTCTCTAAGGCACTACAATTCATTGGCTTAAGTTATTACACAATCACTGGAGCCATGGTGGTTTGCAGGATCTGATCAGTGTGAAACATCTTTTAGGTTTTCCCTTGCTCCAGTGTGCATCTGCCTGCCTGCACATAATGCTCTCTACAACAGTGACAACAGAGAATGGTTCTTCTGCTAATGCAGAGAATAAGATTGAGTTCAACTCCTAACTCATTTGTGCCCTAATCTATACCCAGAAATAGGAAGGAAATGAAGAATAATACTGGTTTTGCTGTGGACAACTGCAGCACAGAACATGTGCAAACTCCAGAGGAGGTAAGAAGCGTCAGGTGCCCCTAAGTAAGTTTTATCAGATGTTTCAAATACCTAAACTCTGAAAATGAGTCGCCTCAGTGCAAATGTAATGCTGAGATTTCAGAGACTAGCTTTTTCTGTTTTACTGCAGATACTGCAGCTTGAAAGGAAAGGTTCCCAGAATTACCCAGTCATGCATTTCTTGCTCTGTTGCGGCTGCCAGGCGGATTGGCCATCGCTGCTTCGTCCTCTCAGGTGTGTAGAGTGCAAAGGAGTGTTTGGCTTCATTCAGTACTTCCACTATAATAGTCACTTCATTCAGGAACACGTGGATGTACTGAGACAAGAGAAAAAGTAATGGTGACTAAGGCAAATAGATATCCTTTCTGCATAGCCAGCATTTTTGCACGTCAGGACTCCAAACAAGGCATTCCTGCCAAGGATAGCAAAGAATCAATTCTTAGCGCAGAAGGAACAGGGCCCAATTTCCAGCCCGGCACTACCTCTGATTTCTATTCCTGTAGGCATTAACCCTATTTGTGGAGACCCTGGCCAGCCAAGCCTGGCTCTTTCTTCACAATCAAGAACATTTTGAACTTCCAAAAGAATTCCTAATTAGTGCAGAACTGATGGTTTAAGCAGTGTGGGTGTTGCTGATGGGGTATTTCTGACATAACATTAACAGGGCTGCAGCTCAGAAAAGCCTGTGCTTTGCTGGTACCTGGTGCTACCTTTGAACTGGCTCCCAAAACCCAGAACATCAGAGTGCCATAATCCGCCTCCTTTAAGAAAGCTGATTTTCCTTCAGAGGTTTTCGTTTGCCAATGCAGCTCTCTCAAGGGTCTCAAGCTGCACACACCTTTTTCTCCTCATGGTACATGTAGTAGATGAACAGGATGCTGTCTCGCATTCCGTCGCTCCCAGTGAACTGCTCGAGTGCCACTCGAACATCCATCCATTTATGTGGCTTCCAGTTCCTCCACCATTGCAAGGCTCCAGTTTTAACCCAAACTGACTACAAGGCAAACAAAAACGCACAGGAATAAGGAAACTGCACAACTCTTTTTCTTTCTCCCAAATACTACTTTTGTTACCACAAGTTCTCTCTGCTCAAGGTTAGTCTGTATTGTATCAGTTAATTCTGACACAGAGTATTCTGGAGTATTCAGGAGGCTGAAGACAAAAAGAAGACTCAAAATGTGAAACAGCATTTTACCTCTTTACATTTTATCTCTGCAAGAACACAGCAGCACACAAGTACTCATTGACTCTAATGTGCTCGTGTTATCACACAACCTGTGTTTGGAGTTCAAAGGCTTTTGACAGAATCTTTTAAAACATGATTAAACCTCTGGGCTCCACGTGTTTTTGATGAATTCCAAGTGTCATTTGGCAATTAGCAAAGAAGGGACCAAAAATGTGAATGAATCTGAAAAAGCTGAGGAGTCATAACAAAGGGAACATCAAACAAAAGCACTGCTATTTAAGTGCTGCCACTGACATTTGCATCATCGTTTGATTTAGGCAAGTTAAATTAGTCTCTTAATGGCCACAGAGAGGAAAGTTCGCCTCCCTGAGTCACTGTTTCAATTAAGAAGCCTCATCTTGTGGTGGAATAATTCATACAATGTTTGCTGTTGCAAACGTTTCTCTGAGGATTTGAGGTTTCAGAGTACTCAAATAATGCTGACCAATTTGTTCGTTCCTATACAAAACTATCTGATAATGTTTTTAGAGGAAGATTGCTGTTCCTTGTTTGACAAGCTGTTAATTTCCCACAGGACGCTCAGACAGTAATAATCCAGGAAAGCTGTCATAGACAGGAATAAGGGCAAGAACATAAAGCTGACAGTAAGTTCAAATCAGTATGTCAGAAGTGTATTATTGATGCCCAGATGTGTTTAGAAAACAAGAGATAGGTGCCCCCAGTGCTGACCTGCTCAATAGCCTGTTCATAGTGCCTGAAATTCTCCAGTTCCCGCTTTGTCCTTTCACTGAGCTGCTGGAAAATCTGCTTCCGCCACGCTGCTGTCTGAGCTGGGGTGATGGACAGGGACAGAGACTGCACAGACGACGACAAACCTGCAGCAGGACCACACCCAGTGAGCCCCAGTGAGCTTTGAACACAGTCATGTGAAAGGCAAAATCTTTCAAAGCCATAACCTGGCAAAACAGGAATTTTGTCACTGGACTGCCAGATGAGGTAATCCAATGCACTAGAGTTACATTGTTGTTAAATACTGCGATGCCACAGTTCATGGTTTATTTTGAAAATATGATTATATTCCACTGTTCAAGAATCTAAATTCCAATGCCACCCAGTTATCAGCTGGGCTCACAGTCACAACACCTCTGTGCAACTTCTGTCTCGTACGCCTGCCTCAATAGGAATGGCAGGAGTGACTTACTGGTGGCATCTGCATCTCTCAAGAGAGCCCTTTTCATTGCTTTATGTTACTAGTCAGTGATAGTTTTTCCAGAAGCTGCAGTTTCAGTACAGTAAAAAATGAGATGTAGATCCAGCACGAACTATTTCACAAAATTCTCATGAAACTCAGAACAAATATCACTTTTACATCTATATATCTCAAGCCCAAAGTGCTTTACAGCTAAATACTGCAGTACTGTGCACAGACATGGAGCCTATTAACCAATTGCAATAGGAATAAGTGGGTTATCAGAAATTTTTCACAATGGCTTCATTCAAAAAAATTCATGCCAACATTTTTTCTAAAGAGCATATTGAACTGGGAGTGGGAACTGGGCTCTGCTGTGGTGACTGGATAGTACCTGTTGGAGCAGTGAACCACTTCAGTGGGCTGTGCAGATCTACAAGGCAGCCTCCCCCAGACACCCAGGCCCACAGTGGGTGCTCGTCAGCTCCGTACTGGTCCTCAGCTCCCGCCGAGAACACGCCCAGGGAGGACAGGCTGGATGTGTCTGCAAAGCTGCTGACAGAGAGCACTGGGTGCTTCTGGGCCTCCTTCAAGTCAATGTTTGTCCACTGCAGCTCTGCAGGATTTGGGCTTGTAGCAGGTTTATGCATTTCAAGATTAGCTTTCTCATTACTCGTTGAAGCAGCAGTGGCTTCTCCTTGATCAGAGTCCAGAGGATCTGCAGTGAGATCTGTAGATGTTTCTGCCTGGCTGCCTGTGCTGTTCCCACTGCTGCTGGATGCAGCTCCCACTGGGAGAGTGTTGGCAGGGTTCATGGGCACGCTGGGAAGCTCTGTATCAGAGGAAGTATCTGCATCACCCTGAATGATCGCGCTTGTTTGGGTTTGAATATCATCAGTAAAGAAACAGCCAGCACTGAGGGACAAATAGATAATTAATTAAGTATCAGCCAAAGCATTGTTAATTAGCACAGGCCTTAGATCACAGACACACAGAGAAACAGCACACTTCTCTTTTAAAGATCAACCCAACCATCAGGGGACAGTCCAACACAAATCTGGCAGAGCAGTCTTAGTAAATCTGAACTGTAGGAAGGAATTTCACTGATCTTTTCAAACCCTCGGTGGTGTTGGCTGCCTACAACTCTGAGGGAAACATTGAAGCAACATCACATTTTCTGAATATGAAATAACAAACAGCATTATTTGGAGCCCATTATTAACTTCATGATTTGTCTTTGCCAGGGAGGGCTTCTCAGCACACACTCTGACTCAAACAAGTAGCTTCTGCAGCACTCCCAGATCCATTGGCATGTCGTGCAGAGCCCAGAGGCCAGCAGAGAGTAACTGATTTAATCTCCCTAGGAAAAGAAATATACAGTGACATCCAGGAAGGGCAATTCCTAAGTAGAGTTGACACTCCTTCATGATATTTCACAGATAGCATTTTCTCTTATTAGAGACCAGTTCCAGATAGTGATAGTAAAGCCCAGAGGGACATTCTTTACTGCAAACATGCAGTGAATTCCAATGTGGGAGCTTCAGTTTCTACTCTGAGTCCAACAACTGCTGCTTATTGTTAATTTTAATGGCAAAAAATGCAAATGCCTTTTGGCATACATAATTATTAGAGATGCCTTCCCCACTCCTCCCTGTCTGCACCACTTGAATGTAAAGAAGTATCTGCTAGCATTGAAACTCCAGGTGTACAAAGTCTTAAGCAGGTGTTTCACTCAGTACCTGAGCAGACTTGTTGAGCTCCCAGTCTGAGATCTGTCACTCTCTCTGCCAGACACAATTGCCTTCCATGTCTTCCCACTGAGCTCGCTTGGTGTGACCCCTTGACGAAAATAAATCGCTCTGTCATCGCAGCCGATTCCCCAGACCTAGGCAGGGAAAGGGCTTGGTGAAGGAAATGACTTGGAATGCAGGAGATACCAGCTACAAAAAAGGTGCAGTGGTGCAGAATTCAGCATAAAAAACAGCTGGAACAGCATTTTCCTTTTGTGATCTTCCTTAATGCTGATACTGCAGATGCAGGACAAAATTCTGTAGCATCAAAAGCAAACTGCCTGCACCTCCCAGTGCCACGCAAGGAACATGCTGACTGTTACCTGCAGAATTGAGCCCCCCTTTCCTCCCTGGCAGTTCAAGCCCATGGACTTCTTGTCCAGCCAGCCCTATTGGCACTGCTGACAGTCCTTGCCACGTGTGAATAGTGCCTATACAAAGGGGAAGGTAAATACCCTCACAGCTGGTATGCAGCTCTCTTACCTGGTTATTTAAGCCCACAGTTACCATCATCATTTCTCCAACCATTTCAATCCAGCTTGTCCCACAAGGATTATGTGAGTTCACTCCTCTTCTGAACCACACCTACAACAACAACAGCAGAAAGTCTAAATTTTGTTCCTTCTGCATTAGCAGGCAGACAGCTGGAATTTAGTTTCTTTAGTGGATTAGTCTTAATCTCCAATACTGACTTGCTGCATTGTCTTAAGGATTCAATTACTTCCTTGATTCCTTTTCTTTATCAGATAAAGCAATTCTCTTAATAGTACCCACACTGTGTGTCCAACTACAGCCAGAAGAGCCCATTGGAAGATTTTTTTGGTATGACTTTCTGTGACAGAGCTGGCTTCTCTGCTGTCTATTACATATCAACTGTAGGCTATTTCTGACCATTCTGAATCACCTTCTAACTAGTGCTCTTGTGTTCAAACCCCAGAAGCAGGGCTGACAGAGGGAACTGTCAGACGGATCTTTTTGGTGGTACAGCTCTTTAAATTGTCTCCCCTCAGATCAGGTTTTACCTGGGTACCTGGACAAATTTCCCTCTGTATGTAGCATAGCATCTTATAGTGACAACTAACTCCTTTAGAAGCTGTTGGTTGAATCCCATAACACCAGTATACTTGACTGTGCTGTGACACAGCTGAAGGAAACACACCAGCTTATCTCCATTTATTACAGTGGGTTTATCTGGCAGATGAAGCAGGCTGGGCACAGTCTGTTGCCATGGCTCAGTTGACAAGTAGTGACTCATTAAACCAGAGAAACTCAACACAACTGCTACACATGCACAGAGTTCATGCATGGTTTTGAATTCAGGATGAAGGGATTTGATTGTAACAAGCACAAGAGCACTCTAGTACATTCTTCATGACTTTCAGGATTCCCTGCAAGGAGCAGGGAGTTGGATTTGATGATCCTTATGGGTCCCTTCCAGCTTGAGACTTTCTATGATTCTAAGTTTAAAGCCCAGCAAGAAAGTAATCACCCATCCACATAACAGATGTCTCACCTAATAAATCTTAAAAAAACCCCTACATTAAAAGGCTGATGAAGAGAGAACTGTTGCAGTAAGAAGATAAAAAACCAGCATCCTGCAGGAAAGTGTAGATGAAAATATTCCCCCTGCTGCTGTTGATGTAACCTTCAGCCCATGTGGAAACAAGACTGAGCAGGAGTCCCTTCCACTTCAATGCTTAAAATCCCCTCAAAGTACACCACTTATTGTACCCCCACCAACACCCCCCCCACCTGCCACATCTGTCTGACTTGGGTTTAGAAAATTCCTTCCACGAGAAAAGCAGAAAGTCTTTTTTAAATTAAACTCAACTATTTCTATGACAAACCACAGAGCATTTCCACAACAGTAAGGGGAACTAGAATTCCCCAAACCATGGGGATAGAGAGCCCAAATCATCCATACTTCCTGTGCAAGCCCTCCTGTTTGAGAAAAGCAGATAGGAGGAGGGAAGAAAAAAGCAGAAGCAGATCATGACTCCTCTTACTTTTCTATCCTTTGTAACACACCACACCACATCAACACCCACAGAGACGTGCATAATCCCATTTTCAGAGCTTGGTGACTCCACAATACTCCAGGAAATTCCTGAAAGAAACAAAACCCAGAAGGCATTGTAGGTTAGTTTCTTATTCAACACTATACAAATCAAAGGGGTTTCCAGCTCAGTTTAACAAACTTTACCTTGAGGGTTATTCCTATCAATTCCTTCTCTCACAATAGCTTGCCCTTCCCAAAGAGTTGCCCAAAGGAGGTCATAGGGTCCACAGCTGATCTGTACAACTTCACCAGGAGTGGTGATTAAGGACCACGTGGAACCTTCTGGATTCTGATGGCAGACATTTTCTCTGTACCATACCTAGACAAGTTTTAAAAAAACACAAACAAATAAACCCAGAAAAAATATCACTACAACAATGGAACCATTGAGAGAAGCATAAAGACAAACTGGAAAAAACAGTCCTCCTTTAACAACGGGATTTTCTTGCGTAGGAGATGGCCCTCTGACCTTTAAGGTACTTTTTTATGTTGATTATGCAGTTGAAGCTATTTCCTTATGTACTCAGGGAGGAGGCTGTTCTACAGAGCAGCTTTTATCATGGAATCGAATCTGGATTGGGTACAGAAACTTATTGCTACAAGTTCTGTGTGTATTTCAACATTTAAACCACTTCAGTGTATTCCAGGGCATGTTATATAAACCAAGAATGAACAAATACATTAACACAAAAATGTTCCTGTTAGCTGACAGCCTGACCGCACTTTCACTGAACAGAGCTTGCCACAATATGGGGAAAAATTTCATTCTCTGTGCAGCCTTCAGGGGCATCCAGCCATTTGCCAGTCTTGAACTGTGCACTTCTCTATAGAGCACAGCCAAAATAGGAAGGTCGAACATAGCAAGCACCCTGTGGTGTCACATGAGTGCTGCACATGACTGCTGAGTGCTGAATCCTCAGTTTTAGAAATACTTTATTTCTCTCATGAGAATTTTGCTTGGGAAATGAAAGCATTTTACAATGGCAGCCAAGTAAGCCTGCAGACTGGGATGCTTGTCACATATTACTAGAAAGTATGAGGCACAGGGAATTTTATTTTAAACAATTTACCTAGATTGCTTGCCTCTCCAGGCAGTGCCAAGTGACTGAAAGCTTGGGCTATCTATTAAAAGTATTACATACTGCCCTGTGAGACCACAAGTTAGAAAATGTCTAGAGACAAAGCAATGTCAGATACGTGCTGTAAGGGTGAAGGAAGGAAAGCAAGAGTCAAATCTTTTTAGCACTGAGCAAAAGAGGAGAGACCTCTTACAGTAGGCCTAAAACCAACAATAACAAAGAAAGCTGCATAATTTTCAACAGAAAATAAACTGAAAATGTTTCAGAGCTGGATGCCACATTGCCAAGTCAGAAGGTGCTTTTCTGATCAATAAGTCTTGGAAAACAATTTTGTAAAGAAAACAATTTTGTAAACTCCTGAACCCTTCCTGTCTCTCCACCACAGGCACAGAACAATGCTTTGCAAGAATCCCTACCAGGTTTTAAGGCTCCTTGTCTTGGTTACCAGTGCCATAGTCAGCAATTTTTCAGGATAAAAGACACTACTCAGCCCAAGTTTTTAAGATTCACCTGTTAATAGAGGTTTAAGGCTTCCATAAAGCAGCCACTCTATGAGATACTTAAGCCTTTCCGTTTACAGCATGAGTTGTTACATAATGTAGGCCCAAAGCAGCTTTTCATCCTCTGCCAGATGCACAGACAACGTATTTCATTACCAACGTAAGGCAGTAATAAACCTGCCTTGCTTTAAAAGTACTGAACTCCTTTTCATTAGTAATTTATATTAGAAAACTTGGGGAATACACACATACCCTTCCTTGTAACGAAACTGCCCACACTGACAAGCGGCCGAGGGGCTCGTCGGTGATTTCCCACCCTCCGATGGAGATGTCATTGAAAGGGTCTGGCAGCTGCTCTGGATCATTATCGGACACGATCTAAAGTGAAAGGAAGGAAGACTGAGAAGAGGACACACTGCACTGGTGGCTTAACTTGTTTCTTGCAGTTTGGTTTCTGTATCACTTCCTAAAGAGGTTGAGCACAGAGATTCTCCATCTCACTCGAGGCTGATATAGGCACAGAGAGGGGAAATGCTGCTGGAGCAGCAGGAAGAAGTCTCTATTTTGCACCCCACCTAAGGGGAATTTTTCCTCACAGAACAGTGCATACAGAATTGGAAAGCTGTATTACAATTGTTGTATGTTCTTAGAATGCAACAATTATTAAAGAACAGTTATTCATACAGATAAAGGGCACAACTGGTGAAAGATGCAAGACAAGTGCCACCTCAAATGAGAGTGCTTTGTCAAGCAGCCAAAGGAAGTTAAAAAGTTGGTCTGACATTTGCAAAGGAGCTGAGCATCCATCTCCAATTGCATCACCCTGAGATTTGGCACCTTATTTATTACCACAGGTTTCTATGAAAAATCCAAGCCTTCCATTTACGATTGCAAGAATGGCAAGCTGGAAGTCAAGGAATGTAGATCCAGCCTACAGAGAAGTGATAAAATATTGATTTCCCTTCACTTATAACTGATTATTTTAGAAAACCAGTTTATTTAATATTTAAAAGTTATCCAGAACCTTGGCCCAAACGTCCCGGGATTTGTATCTCCTGTATCTGATCCACCGCCTGCGTCGGACACAAGAATTCCATCTCTTGTCCTTTGTGTAGGTGCTGGGGAAGTCTATGGCATAAGTCCAGCCCTGCAGACAGAGGATCGCTTGTATGAAAAACAGGATCAAGGGGAAGCCTCAAATCATAACTCAGAGCAATTCTGCATAAGAGTCACAGTACAAGTTACTGTGTGTCTCTCAAGAGCACTGATTAACAGATCAGCTAATTCCAGGAATGACTTACGAATCATGCCCAAATTCCTCTGCATGATACACACAGAACAAACAAGACACAGTAAAACATTTCATTTGCTTCATAGTAAAGATCTTAAATAACAATGCCATTCAGTTGCCAGCATTTCGTGGCCTGATGTAAAGAAAAAAGCTTCTACAGAAGCTCCTCAGGACTTCAAAAGCCTTCAAAACAGATCCTTCCTTGTGTTGCATTAGAGTTGAGCTATTGCCCAGGAAGATGTATCTATGCAAAGTTTTATTTCTATAGACCTTTTACACTTCCATAAAAGTGCCTTTTACTTTACAAATTAAGAATTTCCAGAATAGATCTCTTTTTGGATTGTTCACCTACCCCTTTCTCTGTTGGTTCCCCTCCAATATTTTCATCCACATACCAGTCCGACTCCCACTCCCAGTGTGGTGAAGGCAGTGTGAAACTATCAAGCTGCTGATGTTTTAGCCCGCTTACATCACTCCACTGCCAGCGGTCACTGGGCAGTAATTTCTCACAAAAGCCACCAACTGGATTCCAGCGCTGCCAGAAATAATAAATAAAGCATTTTATTTGAGAGCACATCATCTCACTGGACATCTACAGGGAGTCATGAAAGACACATTTCTTATTTTCTGCAGTAGAAGAGCAGTAAATTCCTGGGGTGAAGGAGAAAGTGTTCCCTCTGCAACCCCCTCCCTAACATGGCCTTTGGAGGAAGCTGGTTTAAGTCTCAAAGAAGGGCTGACTGCAGAGCTGGTCCCAACCAAGTCCTCTTTGGCCACATGCACAGGAACATCTGATGATGTGTTACTCCTAACAGTGCTTTTTGCCTTGGTGATATATGGCCCCATGACACTGCAGCATGAAGGTAATGCTGTATAGATGGCCTTGGGATCTCTAATCTACATCTCAGACAATGATGATTAATATCTTGTCTGCTCCAGAAAAACAGCATTGCCTCCGTGCCAGAAACTGTGTCAAGATAACTGTATCAGCAAATCTCCCCTGTATCTTATGTCACACCAGAAGGTTTTTTTTCCCTAATCTGGCTGGAATCAACTACAGAACAAATAACATGAGGATTTTCACCAATATAGCTGTCATTTTTATCTTTCCCCCCACACTCCTACATACTATAGAAAGACTGGCAAAATCTGTCATGTAATACTGTCTTACATTTTAGGGCACGTGGAAAATGAGTGGTTCAAAATCCTTCTATAATTTTTACATGGAATATTATTTACTTTTACTAGGAATATGGCTAAGTTGCTTTGCACATTGTCTGTAAACTACTTGAGTATAATTTTGTCCTTGTTAGCTCTTGTAGAATATTTTCTTTTGTGCTTTCTAGTATTTTGTTTTCCATTTTTCATAGCCTAGAACAAACAAAACAAAAGTTTTAAAATAACAAATAAAATTTGAAGTTTTGTATTTTTAAAGAACATGTTTACATAATAAAAGGAATGTTCTTAAATGGCTGAAAAGTTGTACCAATATTACATAATGCATAAAATTAATTTGTTGCATTTTTATCCATTCAGATAAGTGAATGTCTTTTCTCAGCTGGTATTTATATATTGTCCATTAGAAACCAGAGAAACGTGCTCAAGAAAGAAAATGTGCTCAGTTTTTTCTCTCAAATAACTTTTAGTTAACTTTAAAAAAAACCCATAAATTTCCTTTAAATACTTGTTTTAAAGATGTTACTTTAAAGTACACCATATAGGGAGGATCATCTTAACACTTCCATGCAAAAAAGCTGAAAAGGTAGTTTAATAGAAAGTCATGCCTTTATTCGAGAAGTATTTGAAACACTAAACCCCAGCACTTTCTTAATACTAATATAAGATATTGTATCTTCAATAAATGAAAAGACAATGTATCTTTGTTGCCTGGAAGTTCCACTAGGTATTTTCTTAAGGGAATTGTGTATTTGTCACGACGGAAAAGAAACCACTTGGTGAAAAGGGTGAATGTTCCAGTCTGAAATGGCTCACAGAGAACAGCTCACACTGGCATTGCTTTTGCTAGGAGCAGAGAAGTATTAGTCCTTTGGGAATTTAAATATTAAAAGAATAACCTGCTATATGGCACATATATACTCTTCAGAAACTTCAGGTAAAAAATGAAAGCAAATAAAACTGATCAATCTTCCTGTGAGGAAAACATGCCAAGACAGCTGATGTAGGGATGTGCTGCCAAGTGTGGGATGGCACCATAACTTATCTTACCTGGTTCTCATAGGTTTCTTCCTGGTATCTGATAGGAACATCCCCCGAGAACACGTAGGTGTACACCTGGTGATCACAGGCTATTCCCCAGCAACACTGTTTGACAGCAGAGACCCGTTTGAATTCCAGCTGTGTATCCTTACAGAGCTCCCAGTACTGGCCAACAGTAGAGAGGGTGTAAACTCTCCCAAAAATGTCAACGGCCCACAAAAGGGAACTGGGCATGGCCATATCTGAAAGGCAAAAAGGAGGTATTAATGGAAATGATGGGTTTAAAAATGGATCTTGAACTTACTGCAAATCAGTCCGGCTTTGGGCCATCATCAGTCAAATTAAATGAAGATGTAGGGGCTGATTTTTTAAAAAGAGCTTGCACAAAGCTGGCAGTCACATCTCTTTGTGAGAGCTGTGCAGCCACACCTCTTAGATGGCTCTGAAAAGCCATATGAAAGACTTTGCTACCAGCCCACTACTGTCCATCCTACAAGAGCTCACAACATGACTGGGACAGAACTCAGCTCTGAACTGAGGGGAAGCAGCATGGACCACTTCATAGCAGGTGGCTCCCCTCCCAGGATGTGCTGATGCTGGTGGTCATAGACACCCCACTCCCCTCAGCTCCACAATGCTCTGATATCCTACAGCACCTCCTTCTCAGACTCCTCTCAGTGCAAGCAACATCCCTACACAGGTACAAAGGCAGAGATGTGAAAGGCTTCTGTGTAAGCACACATTTAATTTTAATCCATGGACATATTGCCTGCTGATGCTAGGAAACCTCCTTCCAAAGCACCCTGTACAGATCCAACCACCTTGGGATCTGATCTTTAATAAATATAGATGTGATATTTGGCTTCAGAGCAGAGGCCTCGTTAAGTTCCATTCCAGTTTTACCACATAATAACCTGTCATTTTCTGGGCACTGCAGCCCTGCCTTTCAGGGAAGGGTCAGACCTTTACATGAGGCCAGTCCTTTCAGAAGTCAAGAAAGACCAGGGTATTTCTGTCACTTGGCCATCTGGGTGCCATTAAAAGAGACAGATTTTGGTTATTCTGTGTGTCTGACAGAACTACTGCTGAGTATTTTGAACTTTGCCTTCAGTTCCTTTTAACTACACAGTGGGGGACCAGGAGGTGAAAGGTAGAAAAAAGAACTCAGATCCAACACAATGAAAGTAAAGAGGAATTCTTGCTTGGAGTCAGTGAGGAACACTGCTGCTTTGTTGTCAAATGGCAATTGTGCTTTCAACACAAGAGCCTAAGGAGAGTTGCCTGCCTGATTTCTGACTGATAGAAGTGGTGGTACAGAGGGACTGACTTGTACTGTTTATGTGAATGGCAAAGGTAAAACTGAGGAGAATCTGAACCAGGTGGGTCAGCCACAAAGAACAGCACAGTAAATTCCCAAGGGATCCAGGGAGGATGTTTCAGAAGTCTTTGATTCCTAGGACTGCTGCTGCTAAGAACCTAAAAACCTGGATCCAAGAGGTGAATAACAGGTAACAGTGACAAGAAAATGTATAGTGGGAGAGAACAAGTGATGCCAGGGGAAGGTCATGAGCAAAATTCTCCTATTAGCTGTAGCATACCTAAGATGAATCCTCTAGTTTTGACCTTTTTTCCCTCTCATTGTTGCTAGGACTATGAAGGCATGCATCTTTGTCTGCTCTTGCCTTCTTTATATCCTCCTGTAGGATAGTACAGAAGGACATAATAAGGAAAATGGAATGGAACAAAGTGAAGATAAGGCGAAAATTACAGTGTATGTACCACTAGGAAAACAATGACCATGAAAACAAGCCTTTCAGTATTAGCACTTAAAATTCTGCTAAACAGTGTCTATAACAGAAGAAAATATTATGCATTTAGTCTTAAGCAACTGGAATGCCAGCAAGTCTGAAGAAAAGGAAGCATTATGGATAAGGCAATGATGGTAGCTACACAGCCAGGTAACAAGGAAAAGTCTCTTAGAGGTGAGCAAATATATAAATTATAGTGCAGGCAGGCAGAAAACCACCAGGAACAGTTCAGAAAATTCCACAGATTATGGAATAAGGAAAAATACAGATGGAACACAAGTAAAATAATCCAGGCAGATGCAACTGGATTAAAATAATCAAGGCAGTCAAGACAAGAGAGAGTTTCTGCATATTCCTTCATCTGAACTTTTGAGACAGTGTTTGGAGAACCATGGGGAAACCCCAAATGCATTTGGGATTATAAACTCTTAAGACTTCACTCTAGGCCCCTTTGCCCTGTCTGTGCTGCAGAAGATGCAGACGGATGTTGCTCGATTTTGAAGGATGCTCACTGCTTGTGGCTCACGTGAATTTCACTGAAAGCAGAAGTTGTCAAGTATTCTCAGGGAGCTGGAAAAAAACCTCAGGTCTGCTGAATTACTCCTCGTCCCTCAGCCAAACAAGGTAGTTTCTGACGGGACAAGAGCTACTTAAGCGAAGACGATACATTGTTAATTAAAATGTCCGGTTGCCTGCCGCAACACTGACGGCTACAGAATTCAGGGAAAATATCCCAACTCCTTGTGTATTATAAAAGCAACGAGGTTCGTCGGGAGGAAAGAGGGGCCGTGCCCGGAGCTCGTGCTGTGACCCACCGGCAGGGGATGCCCCCGTTCCAAGGCACAGGGCGAACACATTTCCTTCTCCTCCGCATCCCTCGACTCCCGCACAGCCCCGGGACCCCCGCACAGCCCCCGTGTTCCCTCACAGCCCCGGTGTCCCCTTATAGCCCGGGACCCCCTCACAGCCCCGGGACTCCCGCACAGCCCCGGTGTCCCCTCACAGCCCCGGGACTCCCGCACAGCCCCGGTGTCCCCTCACAGCCCCGGGA